>QGSO01000232.1:1124219-1146719 GCA_011037825.1 Carya cathayensis | reverse complement strand
ATATAGGGGACGAAAACGGTGGCAACATCACCTACAAACTCACGTTGGCTCTGAAGGAATGTAATGCGACGGGGAAGGCTTATGGGTGGGGAGAAAATCAAACACAATACCATGAAAAAGAGTGACTTATAGGTTATGAAGTTCTTACGCACTCTTTTATAGAAAAAGGGATCAAGTTTATTATTAAAAAAAAATTATATATCTTTTATATTTAATAATTTTTATTTTTAAAAAAAAAGGTTCAACACATGCGCACTGATCTATTTCTCACAAGGTAGTTCTATTCGCGGATAATACCGACTATCATCACTGCCTTCGTTGCACGTAGATAGATCGACGCACGCAATCTGTGTACTAACGTGCATGGTGAACTTCGATATTTCTAATGGCTGGGGGATGGAGACCACACCTTTATACAAGTGACGTACGTATTAGGCCGGACCAATTAAGATGGGCAGGGATTTGGCATTTGGATAATCGGAAGATATCCCCGGCCGGCCAGTTAATTTGCAATAATTGTTGTAATTATCATTTTATACATAGGCGTTATTGATTTTAATTTAAGAGCGCTGCTATATACAGTCCTCTTAGAGGACTGTATTGCAGTCCTAGGGTCTAAAATGACCAGATTGTCCACATTTTTAGGGCTTGAAATTACTACTTTACACATCCTTCTTCTACAACCTAAAGTTCAACGAAAACATCTGAAATTTTACAGTCCGAATACTGCTGCGCCCCAGACCCTCCAAATCTGCAGCATCATTGACCACCACAACCCAATCTCCACCATGGACAGAAAAACCACCTCCACCATCAACGGCGTCACATACTCAAGGATTGTTTTCTTTCCCTTTTTTCTCCACCATCAACAGAACATCCTGTTTGTTTTCGTTCCATTTTTCTCAAGTTTTTATTTTGGGTCTCAAGCTCTAACTCACTCGTTTCTCTTTTCTTCCATTTTCCTCAAGTTTTTTTTTTTTTTTTGGTCTCAAGCTCTAAATCTGCATATTCTACAATTTGCATTCAACCAGTAATCTGCATATTCTACAATTTTTTCTACACCAAACACGAATTACCGTATGCTTGCAACTGAGGAAGAAAGGGAAGAGATTACCAGAACCAAACACAAACACATTTTACGATTTTCATCTGCATGTGAAGAAGAAAGAGGATTTACTCTTCTTTAAGGAAGAGGACGACGACGTAGCATACGATGGGGAGAGGCGACAACGACGACGACGGCCACCGGCGATGGGGCGAGGGGGGGTGATTTCATCTGGACGAGGGGGGTGACTTCAGCTGCGTATGGGTCGTTTTGGTTTCCTATAATGAAATGCAACGTTTCATTTAATAATGAAACATTGCGTTTCATTATACTTGCAATGCAGTCCTCGAACAAGGACTGCAATAAGAATTTCGCTTAATTTAAATATCACAACAAGTGGCAAACTCAAAAATGGTTCTTATCGATACGTTTAATTCGATCGATGTTGATATTTCGTGCGACGATTGTGACAGTGCACGGGAATTCTTCACTATATATTAATACTCCTAGGTCCTACCAATATCTATGGGTATTAATTATTAATTTAGTTACATATATTTTATTTTTTGTGTGTTAGCTAGAGGGGAACACCAAGAAAGGAAGTTGGAGATCTTGTTTATTAACTTCATTATAAATAGAATATAAAATAATAAAAAATCCATTAATTTAAACGAAAACGGCACACTTACAACCATTTTTTATAACATTTATACAATCATGCGTTTTATATGAGAGATATATTATTATAAAGAGAACTGCTACATACATAAAAAAAAATTATATAAAAATAAATCTACAAACTGACGTAATTTCATGAGATCCGTTAAACCTACTATCCAATCAAATTAACTTTAAAATCTGACGTATCACATCAAGTCACATCAGTTTGTGGATTTATTTTTATATAATCCTTTTATGTCTAAAGTATTTCTCTATTATAAAATAACTTATAAAAGTAATATATATCATTTTATACAAATACCTTCATTTTAACACGTGATTGAATAAAAATTATAAAAGAAAATTATACTGTATCAATGATTCAATACCCTAATTTGAATGGAAAGGTGATCACGAATATTAAAGTTAGATCAAAGGAAGTTGAAGCTCATGTTTAAGCTAGCTTTGACCAATATTGTTGACACATGTACGGGCCTAGTTTTTTTTTTTTTTTTGTCAGGGCCACATGTACTGGCCTACTTAATTATAAGATAGTGAACAAGAATTTTCTTTCTATTTTTTCTGCTATTTATAATTAGAAGTTTACGTAATATTTTGAATTAAATATAAATTAAAAGGTTGTGAATGGAACGGAGATTGAACATGTCGAGGATAAAGAACGGGACCTCGGCAACATAAGAAACACCCTGATAGTCATGGGCCATGGCCTCGGCCACTTCTGATATTCTTCATTTGCAGGTTGTGCCTGTGAGCACAAACCACGGCTGCTTGAATGTGGGACTCATGCAAAGCAGTGAGAATCATGAGATAAGGTTTACGGGTTGTGGACGTGTTGAATCGGAGGTTTCGGATGTAGGATTGCAGAACATGCTGAAGAGTAGGAGCCGGCATTGCTGGGAGTATGGATAGCTGCGGAGATTGGATGAGAGGGCTGAGAAAGGCTCAAAAGGCAGTGGATAAATGAGCCAGAGGTGGCTGAAACGGAAGAAATCTATGAGATGGAGAGTAGGAGAAGTGGGAGCCATGAAAGCATTGCTGCAGGCAGTAGTACTGAAGTTCTCATTTTGGTAATCTTTGATTCTGCATTAGTAATTATAAGAAGGGTTGGTTCTGTCCGTCGAATCCTTGGATTGGCAATATACGTAGGATGATCATGTGCGGCAAAGAAACTCGTTCAAAAAAAAAAAAAAGATAAGAAATACTATTTCTCGAATATAATACTATTTGATCAATTGCAAATATAATATCAGAAATACTATTTCCCGAATGTGTGTCCCCAAAATTCTTTCTTTTTCCCTTTACTTGGTGATTAAGAAAAAATTTTAAATAATGTTGTATTTTTAAAAAAAAAAAATGTTTATGATGATTAAAAAAATATATAAAAAAAGATAAATAAAAAATAAAATGCATGCTTCGGGATGTATTTTCGGGAGATGTTTTAGTAACTGTAACACCGCTCATATAATATATTCAAAGAGTTTTGCTACGTACAAATAAATTCGTGTACTAATCTACGTATCAATACTGATTTATTCGTATTCAAAATTTAAATTAACATTATTTTTAATAAAATTCAAATTTTTGACTAATCATATTAGCTTGGTGCATATATTAATGTGCAGTTATATTTGCAACTAAATTTTTCCATATTCAAAACTATAATGTCATGCACACGTCATCACGTGAGAATGGTGCACGTAATTGGCAATATATAACACTAACCTGATTGTGCAATTTGTTTATTGAAATTCAATCCCGAAGTATCTCGAAAAAAGCAAGACACATTTTTAAACAAGTGTTTCATCCGAAAACTAAAAGTGGTATTATTGCACTATAAAATTATAAATAATCAACTAAGTCTAATGGCGAAAACTATATCATATTCTGACACTTTTAATTATCTCAAATAAATAAAACCGTGCTTTTGGTACCATAATAAATGATAATACTGATTATGCTGATAGATTAAAACCTACAGAGTTTTCATGAGGTTCCTAAAACGTATAAAAATTCCATCATTAAATTTTTAGCAGGCTATTCTAAAGGATTTTAAGAAATTTGAGTTGTGCCTTTTCATGGGCCTTGGGTTGAAATGGGTCATGGGCCATGGGCTTTATCTTGGGTCCTTGTTCAAGACATGAGGCTTGGGTCACTACTCTAAGTAGCCATTTAGAACGGTATACTTGGGATCGCATACTATCATCTCTACTACTCTAAAACCATCAAAACAAATCTTAACTTTTAGGGGGAGTTTGGATGTTGAGATGAAATGAAAATTTTGAGATATCTGTGAATTATAAAAACTTTTGAGTTTAGAATTTTAGTTTGATCTTAGAAATTGCATGTGGGCCCTACGTAGACCTGTTTGGAAGTAAAGTTAAGATGGAAATTTCCAACTTGGAAATTGATCCCAACTCAACTGGCCCCACCAATGTCCCGGTCCCGAGGTACTGAAATTTTCACGCCTTAAGTCTCTTCCCCTTGATATTTTTCCCTCTCTCTTTTTCATCCCCCTTCCTCATCCCTGTTTTCGCTCCTTGAATCTTCACCGAAGGCCACGACAATCGGTGAGCACGAGTTGCAGGATTCCATCGAGCACGACATAAGGTAAGTTCTCATCTAAGTTTATAGGTGAATCTCCATTTTTTCCGTTATTCACCAGTGTTGTCCTTGGTTAAAAACCGTTTTGTGGTATGGGTTCTCTCGGTTGATCTCTGATGGATCTCGCTCTCTCTCCCTCTCGGTTAAAGTTCAGTATATCAAAACGCCTGATATGAGTGGTCCTCCATTTTCATAGATTAATAACAGAGTGTAAAAATCTGATGGGTTGTTGATCTGAATCCCACGGGCGACAGGAAAACTTGGGCATCTCGACGGTGAAATTTATTGACTGCGGCCTTTCTTGAGTTCATAGTCTCTTTCTACTTCTTCTTCTTTCCAGATCTCATAAAATGAATCGTTTTATGAGATAGGCTTATTTTTACATCCCACGGCATGGTTATCATTCCACTGCATGGTTATGAGATAGGCTTATTTTTACATCCCACGGCTGATATTTTACATCCCACGGCATGGTTATCATTCCCAAATAACCAGGTTTGGTCAATGTAAAATATCATGAATTACCATTTTATAAATAATGAGTTGTAGTAATGGAATAGAATCACACAGATCTTGAGTAATGGGCGAAACTGCAGAGAATATTTGGAAATTGTGGTTAAAATTTAAATCCCATTTTTTTTCCATCACTTTTCAAATCGAACATGTTAATACATATAAATGTGCATTAGTGACCATTAGGCACGGTTTGCAGCAAACTACATGCCCTTTACCAAGTATAATTTGCTTGTTCTTAACTCTTGTTTGGTGTTAGCAAACTCTTGTTTTGTTGTTAACTCTGCGATCCTCTCCCCTTATTTACATGAAATCAGTGTAAAGATAATATATTGTGTAAACCAATATATTAGTATTGTTCAGAAATGTTTTCATAATTTGTTACGGTACTACGTGGATTACTAATGGTATGAATGATCTTTCATAACTTGTCCTTCTGTGCACAATCCCGATGAGTACTGTCGTGCATTTCAGGTTTAATAATACCATGTTACGAAACACCTTCATGTGGTAACCGATGCGTTTTTACCCTTTTGATTGCAATACGAATGAATTCCTGTCATGAACAAAATGTGGTGTCAAATAGGCTTATTTTTTGACATTCTTCGAGGCCATTTTAACTTGACCCCACATTGTTTAGGTGATTAAAGTAGTTTCTAAGACTTATTTCTGAACTTGAAAACATGGTCCCAACTGGCAAATTTTCTAAAATTGTTGGCTATTTTCGACCGATAATTTGGTTTATCCATGAATGAACCAACATGTTGGATCTATTAACTCATTTGACTACCAGTGCAGGGATAAACCATTTCGAGAACAACCAAATCCCATCTTCTTGCTTAATTTCATGTATACACCCTATTTCCTTGTTACATAAATTATATCAAGTATCTCATGCTTTGATTGGTATTTTTGCAAGAAATATGGGAAGTAGTAGTGGTGTATCCATAAACAGTTCATATCCTACCAGGGTAGAAGATGACATAATTTTGGCAAAAATGCCTTTATGTTATTGTGGCATTCCCTCAAAATTGCGGACCTCCGGCAACCCCAGAAGTTTTGGTCGTCGATTTTTGAATTGTCGATATTATAAGGGTCAAAACCAGAGCGATTTTTTTGAATGGGTTGATCTTGCAATGTCACAATCGGAATGTTGTAAGAGCTTGTTTAGGATTGAGTTTGAAAGTGTTAAAAGTACTTTTAATTGTTTAAAAGCTCTTTTAAAGAAAAAATGATGTGTTTGGTACATTTATAAAAAGTACTTTAATCACCTAAATAAGCTGAAAATCTACTTTTTTAAAAAACACCAAATTGAAACTTTTATCGAAAAACTCCTGCAGATAACTGTATATTTTTAAAAAATTAGTATAACTAACTTTAAAAGTACTTTAGAGACATAGTTACCAAACATTAAATGACTTTTTAATAGTATAGCTTTTTATTTAAGTTATAAGTTATAAATTATAAAGTTATAAGCTATATTTCCCACCGCAATCCCAAACACGCACTAAGTGCACTTTACAATTAGTTGAACGAAAATTTGAAAGGATAGCGTATGAACGCTCAACTTTGGCAAATGCAGAAATTCATGGATTGAAGAAGAAGTACAAATGCTGCTTAATTGCATCTTGGGTTTTATTTTTTGCCTTATTAGTTAGTTTGAAACTTTCTAAAGTTAATGATAATGTAGATCGTTTAATGCTATATTAATATTTTACTTATATTATGGAAAGTTGTTTAATGCTAGAAAGTCAGTTTGAACGTTTTCCCTGTACACGGTAAAATAGTTTGTTGGGTTGCTGTCACCAATTAAAATAGTTTATAATAGTTCAGTGTACCCAAAGCTCTCATTTTGAAATCTCTATTAGTATCGTTATATTTGTGATTATTGCATTTTGTTTATCTCGACGAATTTCGTTGCTCAGCTTTTAGTAGTATCTATAATGGCATTTTAACATCCCCGTACGACCTTCTGATTTTGCTATTCCTACATTAATTATTGAAATTCACATTGATTGTAGTATTAATGTTAAATTAATACCGAGTCATGAGAGCTAATGTTCAAGATAGTACTTTAAAATTACTCCAAATATACCAATATTTAAAAGTACATAATATCTTCGCCATTGGAACATATACCTTCCATTTGTAGAAATTTAATAATGGCATACAAAATCTAATATAATAGACAATGCTAACACACGTGCTCATTGCCCATTCCTATGTGCCCACATTGGAATGGCAATCTCATCCCTCTGTGCAGCCATAGCTCCTGCTGACTCATGGGACATATCAACCACTACAGACGTCTCGCCCGCATCTTCTTCTCCAATAGAACCATCTCTATTAAGTTGCATTGTCAATGCATGCTGAATGAACTCATCATATGGTGTCACTGTCTTAATAAGATTGTGCAGGATACAACATGCGGTAACTAGCATCCCTTGCCTGGTTGGACGATAACGAGGCATCGCATTCAGTATTTGAAATCGATTATTTAATAACGCAAATGTGCGCTCAATAATGTTCCGCAGCGATGAATGCCGATAATTGAAATAATCTCTAAACCCTCTGAAGTTACTGCCACCGACACGGTCAGACCGATGATACCTCTCTCGTGGATAAAGCGGCATAAACTTCTCAATGCATGGAAACGCGGAATCCACAAGATAATAATATCATGAACACATTAATAATAATTACAGTATAAATATTTTTTTTATTTAGGGTAGGAAAAATAATAAAATAATAATAATAAATTTATTACTCAACCATACTGTTGTGGGTAGAAATTTTACCTTGTGGAGGCCATGGAAATCGATTCCGTCCCCTGCTCAAAGCATCCAAGAATACTCGTGCATCATGGGCTGTTCCCTCCCATCCAGTATACACATACGTGAACTTCATATCAAAGTCACATAAGCACAAAACATTTTGTGCAATTCGATTTCTATATGCGTTGCTGAGGCGAGATGGTGCAGCTGCTGAAATCATTGTTTCGTCCATAGCACCAAGACAGTTCTACATATCCATTTTCATTTAACACACATAATCATTATAAAGATATAAACAACATTGATTTATAAGAAAATTTTAAAGTAATTAACGACCTCCCCTAGCAATTAGCAATCATTACCTGAAACCATGGATAATAGTGGGGCTTTCCAGCAATGTATGGATGGACACCCTCCGTGTGTTTTGGTCTAATGACACTTCTCCCTAGTTCATGTAGCGTCCGCATAACAGTTTTGACATGTCGATTAATAGTTTCACTTGAATGTTGGAAACGGTCCCCAACGATCCGTTGACCTTGTGCATGGCCAACAACAAGGCAAAAGATGCCTACTGATTCCTCCACTGATATTCGCTCTGTTCGGTTCATAATTAACGCGTGTTGTAGTATGTTGCATACATGGCGAAAAGCGGGAATTTCCATTCGAAACATGTCACGGCAATTACGAGGGTTTCCATTCAATATTCCTTGAATATATTGTTCTCCCCGTAGACCAATATTGTGTTGAGGAATTCCTGGCCCGACCTCTTGGAAATTGAGCTGCCATCCACATCATGTGAATTAGGTGACAGTCCTCAGTCTCCGCTTCTTCACCAAACCGATTTAATGTCGTCATCAAATCGTCTAGGTCACTGTTATGTGACCTACTTGAAGAGTCTGATGTGGCAAGCTCGCTAGTCGTCTCTATTGATAATGCTTCGTCTGAACTACTATGATTGTCCATTCTGAATAAAAATACAAAAATAGTCATAAAAAATCCAAAAATGGAACACATTGATATTTTTTACCCACAGTTATGGAAATATGCCATAGAGACTAACATACGAAAATATTTGTTTAGGGTCAAAATGTGACAAATTAAATTCTCAAGCCTTAAATAGTCTATTTCCCGAAACTCAAATGTTAGATGGAAAAATTATAATATAAAAATTAACATGGATAGCTTGTAATGCATAGATTGAAAAATAAAATTATAAAAAGTGTTTGAGGAAAATTGGCTATCGGTTGAAAAAGCAAGCGAATCGGAAAATTGCTGGTCTGAGGTTGGCACTGCTTTCATGGCAATGGTCGATCACTACAAACTCCAAGCCCACGCACTTCTGCGATCCTCCGAGATAGACACAAACGACCTTTGAACTTTTGTGTGCAACAATCGGTCGAAGGCCTTGTTAAATTGCTCAGTAGATAGGGGAGGTTGTACCTCCTCCAACAACTTCATGCAATGCATTTGGAGATCAAACGCGCCATCAGACTCCATGCTATGCTCTCCTTTACTGCGTTTATTCGATCTACTAGACTCCATCACCTCCATCGCAGCCTCTCGCCTAGCTTCCGTACTACGGCGAATCTCCTCCAGTGTTTCAGTAATTTGAGCTTGAAGGCCTTCATCCATCGAGGGACCTCCCCTTCGGCGTCTACGAGATCCACTTGCATAGCTGGCGGAGAAGGGTGTTTGTGACTGTCGTGGAATGCGTGTCGTTGTCCCCCCATCAATATCATTAATTGGCTGGCCACGATTATGCATCTCCTCATCAAGGAGTCGCTCATTGTCAGAGTCTGGGCATGGATCAGTTGAAGCGCGGTGCATTGTCCCAATTGCAACTGAACAACCGAAGATAGCGCAAAGCTGTTCATATCTTGGGCATCCCAAAGTCTTGAAGTTCTTCCATGATGATCTCACCTAACATAAAAATAATGATAAATTAGATTGAAATAATACACAAATTTAAATTGGAGCATAAAATAAAAAAATAGCGACTAACGTACTCTCAAGGCATTTGCCCAATGTTCCTCGCTAGCAATTGGGGCCTTCCTCTCTGAATCCCATCCCAACCCGGTTTGCTTCATAAGATCGGTAAAATCTCGTTGTTTGCGCTTTAGACGAGCAATCTTTCCCTTAACTTGCTCAGAATTGAATTTCTTATTGGACAATGCAGATAGTTGTATAGCAAGCCTTACATTATCTCCATTTGTGATCCTCCCTCCCCTCAATCTATCCATGAGGGTGTCCTCATACAACATATCTACCAATCGATCTTCAAACCCGCCATTCCAAATGTCCTGATCACGGGAGTTCTCCACACAATCATCAGCCATAAATTTTTGCTATATGGTCAAATTAGACCAATTATTGAACATGCATTGGATTGGTGGCCATTAAATTACGATCACGTAAAAAATGATATATTCATGAAATATATATCCTCATGTTATCAATGAAATGATGGGACAAATGGGTAATAATTGTGAGATGTAAATTTTTTTTTAAAAAAGATGATATTAAGAAGTATAGAAATAACAGTGATAAGGCTCAATACCTGTACAGATGGTAACTTAGTTGTCGAGCGTAGGTAGTAACGCTACACGAAGAGATTGTTGAATTAAATTAGTCCCATGCTGCTATGAAACATAAAAGTTGAAACAGTGCAGGGCAAAAACTGTACCATAATATATACTCTTGTATGTGATTAAACGCACGGACAATTGGTATTTGGAGTACAAGATAATAATTAACGCTCAACTCTGGCAATTGAGTAGCAGATGCATTCAAGGCAAAAGTTAATACATAAAATGTTCAGGTTGTGATGCTCCAACAAAGTGAGTTTGGCATGTCATTCTAAGCATGGTGAAATTGGAAAACTCACTATGTGTGCATATATAAGTGGGTCTTGCTTCCCTATTGGTATTTATCAGATGCAGTAGAATTTAATAAATACTATTCTTAAAGCTGCTAATCGTTTTACTCGCGCTCTATATCATTAGCAAAAAATATTAAGTTGATAAGCCACAATATAATGGCTTGAGGCAAGATAGGTTACGGTTTGGATAGTAAATTCAGGTAAGATGAGTTTCGTTTAACTTCACAAGACAACGCTAGCTAGCTAGGTTACTGTCAAATGAAAATCTAATTTGAATAATTAGGTGTCCATTATTATTTCTGATCACATAAATGAAGTGGTTTGGACATACGTACATAAGGTGTTGGTGAGCTGTGATAGACTCTGTCGAAGAACAGGTTCACATTAGCCTTGACATGTATGTAAGGTGTGGTGGTTCCGTGCAACTACGAGCTCAAAAATGCATGCAAATTATTTGCTTAATTTAAGAGAAAACTTGGGTTGCAACAACTTGATATTTTAAGCAAGTTAAAGAAGGCTGAGACAGGAATATAGGGAAAGTGAGGGCCCATATTGTCTACAAAGTCTAAGGTAATAATAATACACACTATAATAAAGTAGATAAAATCAGTTCATAGTCAAAACACCATGTACTGTCATGTTTTTGCCGAATAGATATTGATGCCTCTAATATCTGAAACCACAAGTGCAAATTAATGACAAGCAACCCATGTTGTAAACAACCTCTAACCCCATTCTCAGAGTTAGTTTTGGTCTCAGAAAAAACCCCATACATAAATGGTGTACACAAACTACATGATATTGTAAATATGGCTACCGTGAAATTTATTCAAGGCAAAGATATAAATTTTATTCACACATTCCAGATCTCAAAACGGATAACACCAGCCTTTTATTAAATTGCAGAACAAAAATCAAATGTAGGAACCTCTCCACAGCCATGAAAATCCCACACCACAGTCAAACAACTCAATATTATACCAATTCCCATACCAACAATGCCAAATCACTCAATGCAACTAATTACGTTGTTGCAAAAGGTATGGGCAACTACATGCTTACCCGGTACGACCGAGTCCTGGGAGCCGTGGTGGTATGATGGTGGTGGCGACGCCGTATCAGTTTTGAAACGGGAGACTCTCTGTGATGCTGCCGATGTTTTTTGGATATGGTTTTGAAGGGATTCCGAGGTTTACCTTTATAGACCATTTTCCCTCCAACCGTATTTTCTACCCCAAGCTCAGTGGAGATATTCGTCGACTATTGCAATGAAAGGAAAGAAGAGCTTGACTGAAGGGACAATCGGACGGATGAGGAACCAACGCAGTGCACGTCCTTGGCAAAGATTCGCCTGCCAATGTTCTCTCGGGTTGGTAACCGATACGCACAGATTTGGACATCAACCTCACGGGAGGGGAGGTTAGGGGCAGAGAATCTCTGTTTCGGCCTGTTGTTGTTCGGGATGAATATGTTCTACGTAGCTCAGCCGTAGGTCCGTTTCACTGTTTGCCGTTGATTCCGTAAACACATCATCTGAAGAGGGCGGGGTCGAAGGCCTTCACAAATTGCTTTGAAGGGCGTCGATGCAGCAGAGAAAGCCTTCCCCCCTTGTCAAAACGATGAAGACGACAGTTTTGATGGTATTGACCGTTACTGCGCATTTCGGGAGTGGAGGTTTTGATTTGCTTGGGGTTATTTTCCTGAGAAAAGCATGGCTAGTTACGTCTGGGAAAGTAAGGGAAAAAGGGTCAGACAGTTGATAGCATTTATTACTGCACAGAGCTGTTGCCGGTCTTGTCTTGAACAGTACGTACGGTTATATATGACCGTTCCAGTATATCTCATCTCAGTTTCGAATAAGTTATAGTGTTTGGTAAAAGGAACTCATCTCAGTTTTGAAATTGTTTGAGATATTTGTATCTCAGCTGGGCCCCAAACCTCCCCTAAACGTGGTGAACTTCGATATTTCTAATGGCTGGGGGCCGGATGGAGACCACACCTTTATACAAGTGACGTATTAGGCCGGACCAATTAAGATGGGCAGGGATTTGGCATTTGGATAATCGGAAGATATCCCCGGCCGGCCAGTTAATTTGCAATAATTGTTGTAATTATCACTTTATACATAGGCGTTATTGATTTTAATTTAAATATCACAAGAAGTGGCAAACTCAAAAATGGTTCTTATCGATACGTTTAATTCGATCGATGTTGATATTTCGTGCGACGATTGTGACAGTGCACGGGAATTCTTCACTATATATTAATACTCCTAGGTCCTACCAATATCTATGGGTATTAATTATTAATTTAGTTACATATATTTTATTTTTTGTGTGTTAGCTAGAGGGGAACACCAAGAAAGGAAGTTGGAGATCTTGTTTATTAACTTCATTATAAATAGAATATAAAATAATAAAAAATCCATTAATTTAAACGAAAACGGCACACTTACAACCATTTTTTATAACATTTATACAATCATGCGTTTTATATGAGAGATATATTATTATAAAGAGAACTGCTACATACATAAAAAAAAATTATATAAAAATAAATCTACAAACTGACGTAATTTCATGAGATCCGTTAAACCTACTATCCAATCAAATTAACTTTAAAATCTGACGTATCACATCAAGTCACATCAGTTTGTGGATTTATTTTTATATAATCCTTTTATGTCTAAAGTATTTCTCTATTATAAAATAACTTATAAAAGTAATATATATCATTTTATACAAATACCTTCATTTTAACACGTGATTGAATAAAAATTATAAAAGAAAATTATACTGTATCAATACTCTAATTTGAATGGAAAGGTGATCACGAATATTAAAGTTAGATCAAAGGAAGTTGAAGCTCATGTTTAAGCTAGCTTTGACCAATATTGTTGACACATGTACGGGCCTAGTTTTTTTTTTTTTTTTGTCAGGGCCACATGTACTGGCCTACTTAATTATAAGATAGTGAACAAGAATTTTCTTTCTATTTTTTCTGCTATTTATAATTAGAAGTTTACGTAATATTTTGAATTAAATATAAATTAAAAGGTTGTGAATGGAACGGAGATTGAACATGTCGAGGATAAAGAACGGGACCTCGGCAACATAAGAAACACCCTGATAGTCATGGGCCATGGCCTCGGCCACTTCTGATATTCTTCATTTGCAGGTTGTGCCTGTGAGCACAAACCACGGCTGCTTGAATGTGGGACTCATGCAAAGCAGTGAGAATCATGAGATAAGGTTTACGGGTTGTGGACGTGTTGAATCGGAGGTTTCGGATGTAGGATTGCAGAACATGCTGAAGAGTAGGAGCCGGCATTGCTGGGAGTATGGATAGCTGCGGAGATTGGATGAGAGGGCTGAGAAAGGCTCAAAAGGCAGTGGATAAATGAGCCAGAGGTGGCTGAAACGGAAGAAATCTATGAGATGGAGAGTAGGAGAAGTGGGAGCCATGAAAGCATTGCTGCAGGCAGTAGTACTGAAGTTCTCATTTTGGTAATCTTTGATTCTGCATTAGTAATTATAAGAAGGGTTGGGTCTGTCCGTCGAATCCTTGGATTGGCAATATATGTAGGATGATCATGTGCGGCAAAGAAACTCGTTCAAAAAAAAAAAAAAGATAAGAAATACTATTTCTCGAATATAATACTATTTGATCAATTGCAAATATAATATCAGAAATACTATTTCCCGAATGTGTGTCCCCAAAATTCTTTCTTTTTCCCTTTACTTGGTGATTAAGAAAAAATTTTAAATAATGTTGTATTTTTAAAAAAAAAAAATGTTTATGATGATTAAAAAAATATATAAAAAAAGATAAATAAAAAATAAAATGCATGCTTCGGGATGTATTTTCGGGAGATGTTTTAGTAACTGTAACACCGCTCATATAATATATTCAAAGAGTTTTGCTACGTACAAATAAATTCGTGTACTAATCTACGTATCAATACTGATTTATTCGTATTCAAAATTTAAATTAACATTATTTTTAATAAAATCAAATTTTTGACTAATCATATTAGCTTGGTGCATATATTAATGTGCAGTTATATTTGCAACTAAATTTTTCCATATTCAAAACTATAATGTCATGCACACGTCATCACGTGAGAATGGTGCACGTAATTGGCAATATATATTATTTACTTAATTTTCATTTTATATTATTTACCAAAATCCACTTACAAGTTACAATTGGCCGCATTAATAATGCCGTAAATTTACAACTAACTAATACAATACTACTAGAAAATCTCTCATAATTAATTAAAAAAAAAGTACTGGCGGGTAATTAATTATTCATGAGATATTTACATGAATAACATGAAGATTCTAAATTGATCATCATGAGGTCGAATACTTAATGATCAAGCCCCTCGTGAGTAGTATCAATTAAGGATGGCCACTAAAGTCGAAAGGAAAACACTATAATAACAAAGGGATCTTATAAAAGGATCACACGTACTAACGTGGCACACTCATTTTCTCATTTTTTTTTCTCTTCCTTTCTCTTTACCCCCAAATTTTTTTTTTCTCCCCCTCCCCCCGTGCCCTATCTCCTACATCAGCCATGAAGGCCAACGTTGCCCACCGTGTGCCATGGTGCTCAGGGGCATTGCTCCAGAAATAGAAAACACCATATACTGGGCCAAGGAGTTAACGATCACTGCTATGCCCATGCAGCATCCTGTGGCCAAGCGGCCAGGCAGCCGAGAACCGTCTTCGTCGTGGCCAGGCAGTTCTGCTGTCGCATGCTCGCCGTCACACGCTCGCCGTCGCACACTCCACAGCTCCATCGTGCCCTGCTCTACCGCCTCTCTCCAATCTCTCTTTCTCTCTCATCAGTCTCTCTCACTCCCATGCTCAGCTGCTTAGTTTGGCAGTAGTGTCGCTGCACCACCGTGATCCATCGTCGCATGCTCGCCATCGCTAATCTATAGCTCCGTCGTGTCCTGCTCTGCTGCATGGTCTTTGTTTTGAGTGGTGGCCAGTGGAGGGAAGGGGAGGAGAGAGAGAGAGAGGCTACGTGGTACACTGCTAGTTTGCCATATCAGTGTGTGGGATCTATTTATATCTCTAGCAGCTCCCAAATCGAAATGTGAGCAAACAACACACATGCACATGATTGTACACGTTTATGCACATCAGTATATGGATTTGTGAAATGGGAAGCAGCTTCCATATTCCATCGATCTGACAATATTCCATGGAACCTGAAAATGTTGCTTTATGTGTTTCACGCGGTGGCTAGGATTGAAGTATGATCCATTTGACTTCACGACTAATTCATGGAAGGAGGGTGGCCGGCCGGGGATCATCACATGCATTTCCTTTCTTTAATTTGCTAATTTCTTTCCCTCTATAATTATAAATACTAGTGTGCTGCACCAAAGGATCATGATAGTGATAGCCATGATTTCCTCCTTCTAGAGCACTGCTGATCATGATCATAGCTTTTTCTACCTGCTAGAAATTCAACTTTACGATCAATATTGGTAACACAAACTGATTTTCATTAATTATTTAATTAATTTTCTGGGACTCAACTTGCTCTAGATCATGGCACGATATTCTTAAATCATTTCTTTCCCATTATAAGAACGTACAAGAATATTGTAAAAAATATATTAAAATAAAGAGATTTTTGAGATATTTTTTCTAGTTCTGGCCAACTAGCCACACACTTAATAATCGACTGAGCCACTAGGTGATAATTAATTAAGAGAAATGATATTTGCAGTTATGGTTGTGCAAATGCCGCATAATTTCTTTGAAAAAAATGAATTAATACGGAAATTATATGAAAAGAAAAAAAAATTAACTTTTTAATTGTACACTCTACTCTTTTTTAAAATAATTATGCGACGTTTGCACACTTTACGACTATATATAATATTACTCATTAATTAATTAAAATCGACATGCTGCATGTTGCATGTGGGAGTATTGGAGACCAAAAGTTCATGATAACCATTGTATAAGTTAATTATAAATAGTATCACTTTAATAATATTAATGTAAAAGTGGCTTGACCAAACTCATGTTACACCTCCAAATTGGGGGCGTGACGTACAGGAAATTATTGGAATGAACATACCATTTAGGCCTTAGGGGACGATATGGCCGTGTCATCTTAATTCTTTAAGCATATAATTAAGGAAGACTACTAAACTTAATATTTATTCATAATGATAGGATTTGTTAAGATCTACCTAACTTTCCTATCACTAACAATGGATGATTTTACATGGTATCATAACAGAAGTCCTGAGTTCGAATATTGACTCTACATTATTTTACCTCATTAAAGTATATATTCCACGTCATGTTGGCTGGCTCCCTTATTGAGAGTGAGTCTAGCCCATACTTGGGAGGAGTTTTAAGATAAATATAAATGATTATCTCTACCTCTTCCTATCAGTTTAAATTTTTGAAATAAGTATTGATTTCATAAGATTTAGATTTTTTCAATTGTTATTTGAACTTAAGAGTCTTTAACAAATAGAAAAATAGTCACATGAAGTGAGCATTACAACAATATTATTGTTGATATAAATTAGGATCCATTTCATTTATCTATCACTCTCCTTTTTAAAACTCTCAAGTCTTAATAGGATCACTAAAAAAGATCTCGATATATGGTTGCGGCATTGATTCCGTTGATAGATAAAATTGTGATCATAAAAACGTTGAATTGGTCACATAAAAAACCAACGAGAAAAAGAATTGTAACAGCAAAGACAATTACCAGGATGAATTCGAGGGCTGCATCCTATCCTTATGTACGGCATCCATATTCTGAAATATTCCTCTCTATCTCATGATTTGGATTCAAACAACAAAATAGGGCTCTTTCATATTTCATAAGATAATCTGATCACATGATATGGACGACAATTCATGTTCATTAAGTCGATCAAACCTGCATGTGTCATGTTTTATGACAGTCTTTTCTAATGCCTAAAGTTGCAGCATCTAAATTTGTAATTAATGAAGTCAGTGAATTGCAGCGTTGTTGATCAAGACATGCTCATGACTTGCTTGAAATGTATAAGCTTTAAAGTAAGATGCTGGAATTGGAAAAATTAGTAGATGGCAATGATGAAAGTTATCCAGAAAAATGTGGCTTCCTGCATGCTGAGCCCTAACAGTCAGACCGGCCAGTTAATAACCTCCTAATATTTCCACTGATCTATGACATGATTGCTGTACTCTTTTCAAGGATTGAGAAGCTTCTCCATGCATAACCATTTTGACGTACTGGATCTGATTTATTTATTACCTGCTGCATGCATCTTCCAGTACTTCAACTAGGAAACCGGCCGGAAAACTAGGTTATATAATTAGGAGTCCAGTAGTGACCAGTCTTTAATTCTGAGGTACGCCAAAATCCCTTGGATCAATTAGCAATACCTTAGTTTCTCACTAAGAGAATCAAGGATCAAATCCTCCCCATCATGTATTAAAAAAAAATCTGAAGTACATATCGAAAATGTGGAGATCAATATATATATATTTATATACTTCCCAGTTAGTTAGTGTGCATGTGATGGCCAGTGTGCATTTGCATTTGATTGGGAAGCACTGTTATGAGCATCGATCACCACGATATTATTCGATTACAAGATGATAACCAGGTACCTGGCCTGTAACATGCACTATGAGCCTTTGAAACCTGTTGTCTAAAGGAATTCTCGATCTGTCCTAGTATTGATCATCAATCATGCGCGCCTTTGATCGATTTAGAACCCTGAATTAAAGAGAGCCATCCATGGGCATGATTGAGGTGGCCGTGATCGATTTATTGACCTTGTTTGGTATATAACGACATATATATTTAGACTTAGAGAAAGATCGAAATATTAATGTCATGAGATGAGAGTACTCTACAGTATTTCTCGCAAGTACTAGAATTCACAATATGTTTATAATCTCTTTAATCCCAAGTCTAGTTACGAACATGAAATTCAAGGAATTCCGATCGAATCATGGTATGCTAAATGCTTCGACTTCGAAGAAAAGAGTTATAAACAGGTATCCTTCAAAGGGACTCAAATAATAATTAAAAGGTTGAATTGTGATCTATAGGACTGAACTCATATGTACGAGGGGCTTCGGCTTGATTTGCATCGTGCATGTGTGATACAAAGAAATTAATTGGTGGCCCGTGACCTCAGGTACGTAGTGTGTTCATTTATATGTGTGCGTGTGTGTGTGTGTGTAAATTGAGTATTAAATGATACTTGTAGCTGATTGTAGTTAACTTAGCTAGCTGCAGTGACGTTAATTATAAACTTAATATTCCATGCATGCATGCAATCAACTAGTGCAAAATCTCCCATGCATTCATCAGTATTAGCAAGAAAAATAAGTATTTGTGATGAGTTAGTTGTAATAAGAATGAACTCATTCTAGTAGGAAATGATATTTTCGTAACAAATAACTGATCACAATTGATCATAAGCGTTTTGGTACGTACGTGCTATATATACTTGTTTCCATCTGATATATATGTTGGGACTTGGGGGAGCTGCTTTTTAATTAAACCCCACATATAATTTCTTTGTCGCGCTAGCTGATCCTATTTTATATATATATATTTGAAAAGAATATCATGTGTAGGCGAATAAAGTCATAAAAGCGCAAAAGCATGCTAAAGAAAAGGGAAGACAAAAGAATTGAAGTGAAGGACAGCAATCGGGCAGGCCAATATAATCACATGCATGCATGCTGCTGCAAATGCAATATATACCTTCCAAGTTCCTGATCATCTCATCATTGTCAACGTACTGCGCCTGCCGACCATGCATCCACTACTCAACTCTTCACTTGCCTAGCTAATTTCCTGTCTTACACTTCGAAGCCAGCACTACTAGGATCGATGCTAGCTTTACCTCGCAAGTCAGCACTCCCATGTGTAAGATTCCCTTCAATTGCCAGAAAGCAGTGATCCTGAGAAATTAAAGCTACTTCACTTTTTAAAATGGGGGGGTATAGATCAGATATCGATCGTAATCATGATCATCCTAGCTTGACCGCATACTACCGCAATATTGGTGAGAGCTATTTTCCTAGCTAGTTCCTTTTTTTTCTTCTTTTGAGAAAGTGATCTTCTATTGTTAGAAATTAAAAGAAAACCAAAAATATCGGATATTAATCTTCCTCCTGCACCTTTTGTTTATGACCCTAACTTCTAATATTATATCCCTGCAAGTATGCATGCAGGATGCAGACAATTATTAATATTAAAAATGCAAGCAGTAGATCAACGTCTTAGGCGCTATATATATATATATATCATGTATACCTCTTAATTAACTCTTTAGTATTCCGTTTCTGTCATACCCTAATCGTGATCTACGTACGTATACTTTATCAATCTTCATAAATAGTAGAATGCTATTATCCTCATCCGTGGATATAGACAATATTCTGGCCGAAGTTTGTACACGCGCGTTCATGTCCTTATCTGATCTTGTGTAAATAATTTTTTTGTACGTATAGCTCTTTTGCGTTGATTGTCATCATGTCCATGTGTTCATCGTCTTGATGAATCCATGATCATTGGTTTTGAATGATTTTTGCACAACGCACTTCTCTATATATTAATTCATGTATAAAACTTTGTCAACCTTTTCGGCCTCTATATCAATGAACTTGATTTATAATAAAAATAACGCGCGTTACCCTTCAGCCCGATGTATGGAACCATTCAGTACTGATCTACGTATACGTACGTGTGTGTCTACACACAAGAAATGCATGGCATATACAAGAAGAATAAAGCTTGTTTAGATACTTAGGAGTTGTTTGGGAATATAGATGGTTTCATTTCGTTTCAAAACTTTTCATCTCATTTCTTTCACAAACATCATTTAAATACAAATACTTTCAATTTCAAATCTTCAACCTTTTTATCTAATCATTATTTAATCATTACAATTTTTTCAAACTTCTAAACAAAATATTAAAAATAATTCAACATTTTCAAATTTCAAAACAAAAATTATATTAAAAAATTATATTTTAACAATATTTTTATTCAATTTTTTTCTCTCATTTTTCAAAATCTAATAAAATATCTTAACTCAAATCATTTCACTATTACTCACAAATTATGTCATTAGTATTTACATATGTATTGTCTCATCTCATTCCCTGATTAAGCATCCTACATAATATCAAAATATATATATATAATATGTGTGTGTGTGTGATGTTTGGGAAGGGAATATTTGAGAATATATGAAAATACATTATGTGTTCCCAAACACACCCTAAATCTATCACATTAACTAATCTAATATGCATTTTACACATCAAATTTATACATACTACAAGAAAAACAGATTTTTGCGATCAAAATTCAACCAAAATGACTATTTTCGACAAAACGTATTTCATTTTGGTCGTAAAAACTCATTTCTCTTGTAGTGATATATATATAGCATAACTCAAACGAGAATATAGTCATTAGTCACATTAATACCATTTGAGAATACGAGAATATAGTCATCACTAAAACCCGAGAGAAAATGAATTGTTGGAAGATATAGTTGAATGTATTACATGAATTTATTATAGGGACAATATTCATATTGGAAAAAAGGCAGAGAGCAATCATCAAAAAGTGCAATAATGAAAGAAAATGGAGATCATGCAAAAGGAAAGTTGGCAATATTGCAGGGTGACCATATAATTAATTATGGTGGACTTTGTTTAATTATTGAAGGGAAAGTGGGAATTCCTAATGGGATCGTGAATCTCATTTTATCTCAAAGGCGACCTAATTGCCCCGGCCTATTCCTTTTGATAAGGGTCACTTTTTATGTACTCTCAGACCCGTGAATAGCTACCTCCTTTCACATTATAATATCAAGAAAGCAGTGCTGATCTCTTTTTCATTTTCATCGATCCATTCATGATTCCATTGCCTCAGGTCCATGCAGGATTAATTAATGTGCCTGTAGTACTACTCGTTTGAAATGAGAGGTTCAGTTATCATAATAGTTGTCGAGAAATGCTCAGGCATTTTACGTTTTTTCCTTCTTCTTTATTTTTTAGATGTCCAATATTTATATATAACGGAGCCAGAAATTAAAACCTCATTAACATAAGCAACTCGCGGTTGTTTACTAGCAAACATCGATCCTGTCATGCACACTACAAGAAATAGTTGATATTCCGGCGATTTTATAATCCCCGGAAATAAATTCGTTGGCAAAGTTAAGTTTTGCCAGCGAATTAAAAAGCGCCGGATGTTTAAAAACCAAATCTGGCACGGTACCTTAATCGTACTATTGGCTACGAAAGTAAATCGCTGGCAAATAATTAAGATTTATTCTCTGCGTCGCCATTGGGTGGGGCGCGAAATCATCAATAATTTTGATTCCCTACTTCCCACTTAAATTTCCCCCCTAACTACGACGGGTTCACCGAGACCCACCGATTCTGTAAAACACCAACCGGATATTCTAATGGCAGCGGTGGAAGATCACTAGAAGTGGAAGGGAACGGCGGCACGGCAAGAAGATTCAGAGCGAGAATCTGTGTTGTAGTGCGCACGGCTTCACCAAAACTAGCAAGAAGGTAATATCCGAAACCCCAGCCATGATGAGTAAAGATTGGGTTCATTTTGCCCAGTTTGTTTGGGCAAAATCACAAATTTCTGAGTATGAATTGTTATTTGTGCAATAGATTTTTCTGTGGGTGATCTGGGCTCCTCCCCGTTGAGCTCCTCCATCGAAGACAAGTGCTCGTCGCTGTAAAGGATAGGACACATGAGGTGAGTTTCAACATTTTCAATATTTGCCGACTTCCATTTACGACCATTGTTCTGAATAAGGCAAAAAAATAGTCAGGCATTGCATAGATGAAAAACAAGTTCAAATTCCTTGCCAAATATTGAATTTGAAATTTTGTCCAAATTTTGCTTTAACCGTCAAGAGGGCTGTTCTATTAAAGGCTTTTGATGTTCATATAAAAAAAAAAAAT
>QGSO01000232.1:1020378-1123159 GCA_011037825.1 Carya cathayensis | reverse complement strand
CCAATGTTGACCTTTTAATATACGCCACCCAACCGCAACCACACAATCCAATGGCTCTTTTCCTTTTCCTCTTGATTTGTACAGAGCGAGACACGTGATGGGTGAGGTGGTGTTGAGCAGTGAGGAACGGGAAGCTAGAGTAGAGAGTCGGACAGAGGAGGAGGAGGAGGTCAGTATAGCCGCTCTTCTCAGAAAGTGTAGCTATAGAAGTCAGTATTTGCCTCTCTTATTATTTATTTGTGTGTTAATTGCTGGATTTCTTGGATTTTTCAGCTTTGTTTGTGGAATCATGAACTGGGTTTCGGGTTTTGTCTGAAAATTTTGAGCATCTCACTTTGGATAATATAGAAACTTAACCATATGGGGTCCAAGTTTGGGGGGATTACGTAGGGGTAGGAAGTGATCAGTGATGTAATTGTTTCAAAGCTTTTAAGGTTGGTTTGTTTATTGTTATGTTAGCTGGTCTTATTGTCAAAATTAAGAAATGGGTCTCGGTTGAAGTGGGTTTTTTCTTCTCTTTTATGTTGAGCTGCTTTAACACTGATGATAGGAATAATCGTGGCTGTCATTAGGTGGAATATCGAACCAGTCTCATCAATTGAGTTTCTTGATTTACCGGCTAGATCTTTTGTTTCCTCTCTGGAAGCATCAGTCTTTTGAGTCTACTACAATTATTAGGGTTTGTCTGGATAAATTTTTTACAATCTAGGAGGGGAAAAGAAAATGGAATTAAGATAAAAAATAGAATCAGGGATTAAGTATTTAAGGAAAAGAAAAAAGGATGAATGCATGTTGTGGATGGATATATGTTGGAGAGAGGAGGGCGATGATAACTAAAGAATAACTTTTTTATATTTTCTAAGCAAAAGGAATTACTTATTAGTCAGCTTAGTCTAGTAATGGAGCTGCTACCTAAGTAATAATACACTACATCAGATGATAAGTACTCTCAACAATCCGACAAAACTGGACAGCAAAATAATTAATGCTTCTCAGAAGACAGCTGGCTCTTCCAATATAATATCATATTAGGTACTCATGTACTACGCAGAAATGGAAATCTTACCTGTAGATTCACCCCCATTAATTCAAAGCAAATCCGGCGTCGTTTTAATCAAAAATTTAACCTTATACCGACACTATAAATTTATCCTTATCTCTCCAAGCCTTCTAGACCATTCTCCCCATCTCCTCCTCTGCCCCTCTCGCTCTCCCTTTCTGTCTACCTCATTATATTTCTAATCTTTCTTTTTCCCCTTCTCCTGTGTTGTTGTTCTAGCATCTTTTTTTTTTCCTTGCATGTTTATTTTTTTTAGATGTAGCTTTTGTTCTCATAGACATGAAAAAATTTATTTTTGTTTGCATTTCATATGTAGAATATTTTTTTTCCTGCGCTTGAGTTGATTTATTTTTCAGATCTGTAGAATTTTTTTTTTTACCTTCCGTTTCATGTATATTTGATTCAAGTTTTTTTCCCTTGTGTTACATTTCTCGTATATTTTTTCTTGTTCTTGGGTGTTTCATGTATATTAGGTTTGTATTTTTCAGATCTATAGAATAATTTTTTTTTTTTAGCGATCTGTGTTCGTATGGTTTCTCTCTTTTCGATTCAAGTTTATTTATTTTTTCTTGCATTTGATTTCTTCTACTTTTTTTTTCTTGTTTTTTGGCATTTGATTTCTTGTTCTTTACTGTGAATTTTTTTTCCACAGCACCTCACATGCCCTCTACCTCATGGGTTCCCCACCACCTCCGTGCTTCTGTGGAACCACCATGAATAACTCCACCAACATATCTTGACAAAGGTCAGTCTTTTATTTTTCAAAAATTTAATGTATATTTGATTAAAAAAATTTGTCCTTGTGTTTCATTTCTTGTATTTATTTTTCTTGTTATTCGGTATTTGATGTATATTAGCTTTGCATTTTTTAGATCTGTAGAATAAATTTTTATTTTTGCGATATCTGTTCATATGAAAATTTATCCATGTGTTTCATTTCATTTTTATTTATCCATGCGATATCTGTCTTCAAATGTTTTTTTTTTCTTTTTGATTCAAGTTTATGTTATGAAAATTTATTTTTAGATCTTTGAACACAGTAGTATCCTTAAATACAAGATAGCATAAATTTGAACATAGATCTTTGGTGTAATACAGAAAAAAGCATAAATCTGAATAAAGTAAACCACAAGATCAACCAAGCCAAAAAATAGTATAAATCTAACAATATTTTATACCTTCTTATGTATAGCATGAACCAAACCAAAAAATTGATTCAAGTTTATGTTATGAAAAATTATTTTTAGATCTTTGAACACAGTAGTATCCTTAAATACAAGATAGCATAAATTTGAACATAGATCTTTGGTGTAATACAGAAAAAATCATAAATTTGAATAAAAGTAAACCATAAGATCAACCAAGCCAAAAAACAGTATAAATCTAACAATATTTTGTACCTTCTTATTTATAGCATGAACCAAACCAGAAAATAGATACAAATCAGTGTTCTATTTAAAGATATAATAATAAAAGTGATAAGTTTAACATAGAGATTTAGAGTATTTATAGAAAAGAACATACCAGGAAGTGGAGCACAAACAGAAGAATAAAGTGGACACAGCGAATTGATACCAACCAGATTGATGAAGAGCCAAACAAAAGCAAAAGCAACAAATCTGACAAAATAGAGAAAAAAAAGAAAAGAAAAGGGAATGAGTTGAGTAAGAAGAGAGAAAATAATATTAAAAATTAAGTAATATTATTTTGGGGTCTTTGGTGGTACATTTTCTTGTGTTTTCCTATTGCAAGTACTTTTTGCAATAGGAAGTGTGAAATCTGTTAAGGAATCCAATATTTATATACACAATATATAATAATAAAAGTGATAAGTTTAACACAAAGGAATTTAGAGTATTTATAGAAAAGAACATACCAGGAAGTGGAGCACAAACAGAGGAATAAAGTGGACACAGCGAATTGATACCCACCAGATTGATGAAGAGCCAAACAAAAGCAAAAGCAACAAATCTGACAAAATAGAGAAAAAAAAGAAAATAAAAGGAAAGGAGTTGAGTAAGAAGAGAGAAAGGAGATTACTTTATATAAAAATAGAAGGAGATATTTTCTATAAACTACAAATAAAGAATATGCAAACATCGATCTTATTCTATTTCTATTTTTATTTATGCTCTAATGCATATGCATACCCATATAATGAAATTATATATACTAAAATATTTCACTCATGCAAAAACATACCTACAACTACTGTTGAGATTGACGAGACGCAATGGCCAGCCGAAGTAGGGGTGACGGGAAGGAGAAAAGAGAAGGGGAGAGCACGGGGAGAGAGAGAAAAGAAGAAAGAAGAACGAGACAGAAAAGAAAAACGCAGGGGAAGAGAAAAGAAAGAAAGAAGAAGAAATAATTATCTTTACTGTGCATTTCGAATTTTTTATTATCTTTACTGTGCAGGAATCTAATTATTATATTTACTATGCATCTTGAATTTTTTATTATTATCTTTACTGTGCAGGAATCGAATTATTATATTACTGTGCATCGTTACTGTGTAGTCACGGAATATCTTTAACTTTACTGTGCATGTTGAATTTTTTATTATTATCTTTACTGTGTAGGAATCGAATTATTATATTACTGTGCATCGTTACTGTGTAGTCACGGAATATCTTTAACTTTACTGTGCATTTTGAATTTTTTATTATTATCTTTACTGTGTAGGAATCGAATTATTATATTACTGTGCATCGTTACTGTGTAGTCACGGAATATCTTTAACTTTACTGTGCATGTTGAATTTTTTATTATTATCTTTACTGTGTAGGAATCGAATTATTATATTACTATGCATCGTTACTGTGTAGTCACGGAATATCTTTAACTTTACTGTGCATTTTGAATTTTTTATTATATTTACTGTGTAAATTAACGAAAATAAAAACGGAATGTTACTGTGCAATTTTACTGTACAAAATGGAATTACGGAAACGGAACGACAATTTAACTGTTTGTTTCCTGTAGTAAGCGCATAGGCGCTTATTATAATAGATAGATATATATGTAAAGGAAGACAATAATCCAAAGACGAAAACAAACCCCACTTCCAAAAATAAGAATGAGACAAAGCTAGCATAGAAAAGCAAGCAGTGGATACAGCAAATGCATTAAGATGTGTGTATCTTGGGGCTAAAGGCGTTTCTCCCAGCAGCTGCATGCCCCCACTGGCCTAGATTGACACGAGAATCGTGCTGAAGCTAATGATCATGACGTACGATAACATTGTGACCGAAGTTTGCAGTTTGCAATTTGCAACATCTGGGGCATGTTTAATTAGATCCTGGATCAATATGGGAGTATCTTTGCCCTTCTAGGTACACCGATTAATGGCGCATTTTTTATTTTCCGGTGCATTCCTGCATCAATATTCGGTGTACGTACCTAGCTAGCATTTTTCATCTTAAAATTTTATGAATAGTTATAAGATAATTTAAATAAAAATATTTTATTGAATTTTAGAAAATGAGAGAGAAAATGTTAAATAAAAACATTTTTTAAAATAAGTATTAAAATATTGGAGTTTATGAAAGTGAATAAATAAAGTTAAAAATTAGTTATTTTAATATAATTTTTATTTTGAAATTTGTAGTAGTTGTGTTGATTTTTGTGTTTAAGTAATGATTTGATAATGATAAAATAAAAAAGTTAAAAATTTAAAATTGAAAAATATTTTATATATGAGTGATATTTGAGAATGAAGTTACGAGAAATTTTGAGCAAACATGCCCTTAGACGATAGGTTTTAGACACTATGATCTTTTCACTGGATTTGTATTTTAATCCTATGTTTAAAAAGTAAAACGTGTATTAATATCTCTAAGAAGAACCTTTAATATTTAATCTAAATTCAGATGAAATATATTATATCAACGACTTATTCACACGGTAATTATTTTAGGATTTAGGATTTGGATTGCGTGTAAAGCTTAAGTATCAATTCATGGGCCTACATGTTCCTATTTCAATTATTATCTAGATATTCGTTGTTTTTCATGTGGTCGTAACTGGGCTAGGCGTTATGGGCCGTCCCTCAAAAGACCCATAACAGAAAACCTGGGCCTTCCTTAATGGGCTAATTGATAAGAAAAAAGTACGACTAGTTTCTTAAACAACGTTAAAACATGCTAGAAATGGTCATTAAAACGATTGACTTTAATATTAGCACACTTCCTAATATGGGCCAATTGTCTTTAAGAAATTTGAGAATGTTTGGATTGACTTGAGTTTTATTTAGAGGGGATAAAAATATAAAATTATTAGTTATTAGACTGTGGATACCTGGGTGATTCACTTGTCTTTATGGGTTAAGGCTTCCTCAAGTTTTTACTTGAATTTGAGGGCCTCAAGTAGGATAGAGATAAATATATAAAGTGAGTCCAACAATATTCATTGATATCCCTATAAATATTTTCAAAGAACATTAAATGAGCAATTAAGACTGTATAATCAATTTTATGTGTTCTCTCTCTCTCTCAATGTCATGCAAGCAATATACATTAAAGCATATTCAGCAAATAAGATACGGTCAGGTTCTTATATGGTGTTTTGACTAATACAATGGCTGAGGGACATGCTTTACTAGATGGTTTACATATGGCTCATCAACTTGGCATTAAAAATGTGTTGTTGGAATCAAACCCTACAGTTGCGGTGAATTGGATTAAGTCTGGTGCTTGCAATTTTTGGTATAAGTGGGATTTTTGGGAAGACATTCAATCATTGTTTCAAACTCTTAACTGCCAAATTTGTCACATTTATATGGAAGCCAACATAGTAGCAGATTTTTTAGCTAAAGAAGGTGCAACAGGAAAAAACTTAGATTTTGATGGAAATAATATTGGTCCGAGACAGTTGCGTGGTCTCTTGCGCATGGACTTTTTGGAATTGCCTTATATTCGTAAATAATGTCCTTAGTGTCGGTGATGTTACATGGGATGGGGCTTTCTTGTGTATATGTTAATTTCTTGTGACTTGATTGTTACCACGGTATTCCTCCGCCATAAGTGAAGGTTATTAATAAATTTGGGAAGGGAACATGCTTGGACATGTGGCCACCGACTCTTTACTTAAAAAAAAGTTATAAGTTGGTTGATGAAAGTAAATGTTTCATCACATCTCATCATGCAATTACCCACAACAAGCAATTGACCAACAATAGACCATTCAACACACACTACAACAAAGCTAGGGTATAGACAGTGGGATGCACAGAAAAACCTGCAATAGTTTCACCAACCATGCTGCAAGAAAAAAAGCACACAGCAATTCCACAAGATCACAGCCAAGACAGCCAAAGCCCAAAAGACAGAGGAGAAGAGCAGCACCATGTAACCAGCACAAAACTAACCGCAAGTGTCCACAAATAAAATTGTTAGCTAGCATCTATAAACTTCAGCTAGATGCCAGTTTCCAGCTGCGGTTGAGAGCCCTGGAATATGGATTAACCGACTGAAGTATTCCTTATGAGGTTGTTTTTACACTTCTCCCGCAGCAACATTCAGCCAAAGTACAAATAAAAGCACTACTAAAAGATGACTTACACTCTTGCAACAGCTCTCGAATTCAAAAACAAGGAGGGGAGTCAGAAATCTATGTAGCTTCTATATCAAACAGTTTCACCATTTTTCACCATTCCCTCTTGGAGATTCCAATGTCTATTTGACATCTGCATGTTTCTTTAGGTCAGGACATATACAGGTTTCATGTATGCATTATGGTGGGAGATACACTCCTAGTACCTATTTCCCTGAGCCTGCAGTCATAGAAAAGATGAAATCATGAAACAACTGGGTCAGATGTTGATTAAGATTAGCTAACAATGTTGATCTTCTTTTAGTGAATTAATAAGTTTTCCTACTCCAAGTGGCATTTACTTCATTTTTGTGGTTCATAAACAAGTTTTGCGACTTCTGGGTTGTTAATACTCACAGTCACATCATATGCTACAAGAGATCTGCAGTAGTTTGGATTTGTGAGTACTGTACTGGTGGATCCGCACTCACTGTCTTTAAGTGAAACTACAGATCTGTCAAGCTTGATTGGCCATGGGTATTGGTAGTTGTGAGCAGTTAAACCCAAGTGTGAAGATGATCTCTGCATCTGCACGACCCTTGGGACAGTCCTTCCTTCCGTTGATGCCCTACGCCGGCTTGGTTGCCTCTCAAATGAGTCTGGCCTTTGCTTTGGTGCACTATGGGATCGGACTTTGGCTCTTGAAGATTCCGTGTTGGCCATATAATTTGGGAATAATGGGTAGTCATAGGACATAGGTTCTCCATAATTAGGCCTCGGGAAAGAGAAAGGGACTCTTGAAGGATCGGGTTTGGACACAGCAGAGTAGTATTGGGGGCTGCTTTGCCCAGTGTCAAAGGAATAGTCCTCATAATGCCCACTGCATACTCTTGGACTCATGTCTGTCAGAGCTGATGGAGCTGGTGAGGCCTGGCAGTTGTCTTGCTTAGAGCATGGAAAATGTGCTGCATAATGCATGGAAAATCTAGGTTCTGCTCCTTCAAATTGTGGGTGGCTAGAGTAGCTATTCCTGCTCTTTAAAATTCCTTTTGATGCACCAAGATCCATCTTCACAATCTTAATGTCCTCCTCCAAGCCTTCATCCATTTCCTAGATACAAAATAACCAGATTACCGATCATTGTTGTAGAAAGTACCTATTTTCATCAGTATTTGACTTCTTTGCCAACCCTGGTAATTCGAAAATTTCTACATCTTCCCATTTTTATAATGTTGGAGAAGAGTGAAAGAGAAAAATAGTAATCTTCTCAGTACTAATAAAGTTGTTTCATTTCTCAAAGACAAGGTCAACTGTGTATAAATGACACTTCAAACCATCCTGGAAAATGTGAACCATAGTTCTTGTTCAACATATCTGAAGTGCTACAACAAAAGAAAACATATATTCCCAATTGTGGAAACAAATAGAATGTCCGTTTCTAAAATACTTTGGCTGCAATACACAAAATTTTGTTTTTATAGAAAATAAGATCACGAAGGCCAAAAGTATTGCCAGAAAACAAAGAAACTAACGTGATAGGTGTGTCTGAACCGATTGTCTTGTGTTGATTTTCTGTGGGTAGAATGCCAATAATTAGCAGGTTTTGCTTCTTCCGTTATCTGGATCTTCTCTACAAGAGCTCTAGCTTGTGCCATCACCAATGCCTGCATGCACCGAAGTGTAGCCGTGGCCTGTTTCCTCACCAGGTGTCCTCTCACTAATGCCTGCAACTTCACTAGTCCTTTTAAAGCAGACAGTGCTTTCCTTGCCTATCACAACACCAATGAAATTGTTACAATTCTCACTTTCATTTCTGCAATAGTATCACCCTATGTTGCCTCTGTAATTTGTATTTAAGATAGATATATCGGCTACCCAAGTAAAAGATATGGAGTTCCAGAGTTTCTTACCAAATACGAACGGAAAATATATTGAATCTTTATGGCAGCAGCCTCTTCAACTGAGCGGATTTTGCCATTGGCAGCTGCTGTAGTAGCTATGGCCATTGCTATGGCATGATTTTTCAGCTCATTCTCAATGTCCAGAGTGGCCTTTACCCCTGGCGGCGATGTTGCAACGGTTTCAGTAGAATTCAAGTCCTTTGGAGCTGCTGCTGTAGCTGAAGATCTTCGAAAAATCCATCTTCTTTTCTCTTTAGATGTTGTCCATGGGATGGAAATTGGAGTTGTCGGATTGTTCTCAATGGTAATGGAAGAATTCTGATTACTTGGAAACTTTCCCTTCTCTTTTTCCTGGTCCTTCTCCTTGTATTTCTTCCCTGTCAAGAAGCTTCTAAACCATTTGCCCGGCTTCCCCATCCCGTCAAATCTTTCTAAGCTGTTCTTATATCACAACAATAGCATAAGTAGAAGAGTTAATGCAACTACTGATACTCTAAGATCCCTCAGTCTATATTTGATATGTAGCTTTCAACACTATATAATGCCCCTCATTCGAACTGAACATAAATGATCTCCTTATGATAGTCTAATTTTATTTTTCTATTATCTCGTCTCATTTACTGATATATTATCACTTCATCTATTACAGCTACCACCTACAGTTGGCGATCAGGTGTTCGTGTCACTTTCACAAGGAGAAGAAAAAGAGAGGAAGCTCCCAAATAAGCCATTTGCCACCCACCTAAAAGTTAAAAGGTACGAAATCCTTACCTTTTTTTAGCTTTCTCCTCTACCCATTTTGTCCTTGCAGGTGTTCCTGATTTTGATATGTTTAGCTGGGATGTTTTGGTCACCATGTGATTTTGGTTTATGTGGGATGGAGAGAATCAGAAACCATGTGAAAATGGTTTATGAACATCCAGAGTCAAGAGTAAAATACTCATATCTGGGCAGGGAAGCTGTTCACTTGGGGTCCATTTCGGGTCATGGATATAAGAAATTGGAAGATCTTGTAGGTTTGTGGGGTTCATGCAGAATTGTATTAAGAGGACAATGAGTTCCACACTAAAAGTATTGCATCATAAATTAATGATTTGGGGCATGGGTGTTTGCACGTGCTTCTTCTATCCTAGCTCAAGGAGTCAAGTCTAAGCTTTCCAAGTTCCATGATCCAAGCAAGGTCACCCACCCTAATACCAAGAACAAGGAGGAAGTCATTGTCCCTATAACCTGAGCAAAGCCTTTTTTACCTCTTTACTAGAGACAATGTTAAAAGAGAATATGAGCACTTGTTTTGCAGACGAGCTAATTAATGAGATTTTGTACCTGCCTTGGCTTGTTAGAGAGGAAAACCGGTCCAGCACTGCACATCTGAATAGTTAGGTAGTATTAGATGTAGGGCTGAGAGAAGGGAGAAACTACTACAGATAGGCAAAAGTGGTAGAAGAAATCATTAAAACCGCAATAGAACAAGGGAACTTAATTAGAATATGGTCATGTTGATAAGAATACGCTGCATTTTTATTTTCTTGGATCATTGAATTAAAATGACTGCACTCGATGATATATCTTTTTCATATTTGCAAAACATAGGCAACAGATTGTAGACAAGACAAATGGTTTTCCATATAATATTTCTGGATATTATGTTTAGAGGGAATAAAGCAGAAGAGTTAAGCCTCAAGAGCCAGTGGTGGTTAATGCATGAACATTGAGTTGATGTTATGTGGGACCATCTTACCCATGTACTATTATCTTCTATTATTTTCTTCAATAAGACAATTAGGTGGCAATCACATGGTATGCTCATATGCTCCCCCTTTGACGTGGGGTTTGGTTCTCGGAAACAACTGTTTTGAGATTTTCCCCTTTTTTTCCACTCCAGTCACCTTAATCTATCCTTAACCACCTTTTAATGGACATTATCAGCGTGCAACTCTCTCTTAACTTTTATCAATTATAATCAATCTGCAGTATACTATGTAGACTGACTGGGAGTTTTGGGTTTCTTTTGAGAGTTTGAGGAGTTGGATCCAAGTGGTTCATGAGGCAACATGCTTGGCTGATCAATAATTTGTGCTTTATAGGAATTGAAGTCTCTACTCCAACCTACGTCTACAAAAGACAAAAAGAACTGCAGTTGTGGCAATCGGTTGAAACCAGTGAAAGAAAAAATGGGACCAGTCAAATGAAATCCTCATTTTGGAGAAGTTCAGCTGAAGCCAAAAGAGTTAAATCATGACTCACACCACCCCTTACCTTCCCCCCCCCCCCCCCACAACAAAACAACAAAAAAAAGCTGCAGCTATAATTAGTACAAAGGTTGCTTTGAAGAGTTTAATGGATGGGGTTCAATTAATTCAATCTCTGATCCAGAAGATCAGTTGGGGAGACAGTAGAGATGTTTGTGTGTTCTCACCCATTTGTTTTGTCGGTCATGTGCAAATTAAACAGTAGATATCTCTTCAAGGACATTCTGTTCTTGATCAATAATATAATCATAGCATATGGAGAGGTTACTATATATATTCATTATATAGTTAAGAGTATATGATAGAAAATATAAGGCAAAGGAGATGTTGTAAAAAGAAACACTAAATAAATAATAAATTACTATATAATTACAGAGTATGTTTTAAGTAATCACATGGGCCAAAAACAGATATATATATATATATATATATATGCATGTGAAAGATTGCTTCATTGAACGTATACATAGATCCTCCTTTCTTGTTGTTAGTACGTGCATCTCTTTCTTTCTTGTTTCAAACCACATGCTAGATTTGTTGGCTCCATATGGCATATGATTCTTCTTTTTGCTTGTTTCCTAGCGCAACACTTCCTCAGATTCAGAGTTAGGTTTTCTTGTGTTTCTAGGGAGAAAAAGAATATAAAAGGTCAAGCTGCAAATTGGTACAATAAACTGCAGATCGACTAGCTAGCCAAAGATCCAAACTAATTAACTTGGAAAACTTTGGCTATCTCTCCATGCCATACCACTTTTTTGTTGTTCCCTTGCCAATCCCACAAATTGCACTCAAGTAATATGACATTTCAAACATTAATGCAGAAGTAAGAGAAGGGAAAAGTACTTCAGGAAACGCCACACACGCTATATATTTACTTGAAAACTTGTTCACAGTTATAGATTCTCATACCTACTGTAAACTACGTTTTCTAGAAAAGAGAGAATGAATTACTTTGTCCAAGTGAGAAGGGGAAACAGGTGGACATCTTCCAACCCCTTGCATCACCGATGCTCTTGGATCATGTCGGATTTGCTCTGTATTCGTACGTGTATCTTTTATAAACACAGCTCCCAAAGTTCGAAAGTACTCGCTGTTTGCCCCCCACAACTTAAAACGTTTTCACAGAGAACTTGAATCGACCAATGAACGGAATTTCTTTCTTAAATTGGCATTATTTTTGTTGTAATTTGCTATCTTTTCTACGAGCGTATTGCTTGTGTAGTTGTGTGGCCGTCTATCCCCAAAAGAACACGTGGCGTTAATGATAGGCTTGAGCCCGAACTAGTCCAGGCCCACGTAAGCATAGGAAAACCCAGTGAATAGATGGGCCGAAGGCCCAGGCTCAGGCTCTAAGATTCGAACGATGAGGATTGGACTGCCCCGATACCATCATTATATGATCTCATTTGTTAGGAGATCAGATACTTTAGTAGTCATCTTGTTTGGTTAGTTTGTTGACTTTTTGGGAACGTCCTCGATTTCGCAAGTTTCGTGTAACATTCATTTTGAAGAGTTGCAAAGTGATGATACCCACATGCTTTATTCACCCAGATGCATCATCGGATGTTGACCAAAACATGTCTCTGCAGTGCCAATGAGATCAACAAACCAAGACTACAGCCGGTTCAAACGCGAAGACCAGCCGAAGACATTGATCATAACATTGAAACAGAGATCGATCCCTTCATTTTTCAACGCCTAAAGTTATGAGCATATTTCCACACGTTGAATTAGACACTCTCATTAAAGGTTATACGGAGTAATAATAATAATATACTGAAGAAGAGGATTCAAACCCCAAACTTCCAACTACTCACTGTAGACATGTAAGCTTTTATACCTCAGCCACGAAGCTTCACTGCTTCCCACTGCATTTAAAGAGTACACACCCTATTTTCCTCTCTTGTGGCTCTTCCATTAATACACACCTCACGGGGGCGCTTTCCATATCTCTCTCTGTTTTCTGCTTCTCTCTTTCTCTTTCTCTCTCTGTTGTTTGGCCGTGATTGCGAGAGATGGCTAATTCCGCCAGGGTCATTGCCTTTCTTGCAGTTGTGCTTGTTCTCCTCCCTCGGATTGCTCTGGGAGACTTTTTATCCCCTCTTCTGTCTCCTGTCTTTGGTTTGTCATCGACCTTGTACACTTTGTTTACCACGTCTGGGGTCATGATCATTAAGCTCATATATTTTTTTATTGCCGCGCTCTCTGTTTGTTTTGGGATGTCATTGCATTATTATTATTATTATTGGTTTTCTTCGTGACCACAGATGATGTGTGCAAAGAAGTAAAATGTGGAAAAGGAACTTGCAAGCCATCTAGTAATAGCACTTTCTTCTATGAATGTGAATGCGATCCCGGGTGGAGTCGGACTAGTTCTGAGTCTTCTGACCTTGATGATCATCTCAAGTTTCTTCCTTGCGTGGTTCCCAATTGTAAGATATGTCTCTCTATCTCTGTCTCTGTTTTTCTTGTAAATCCAAGTGGACACGCTATTTTCTTTCATGATTATAGCACTCCTTCCACTGAAAAAGAATTGCAGCCCCGCCCGATATTGTTTCTGCTGAACTTGTAGCTATAGTTTGGTCACTTGAGGTTGGGTGGTTGTTATTGGCATCAGATCAATACTTTTGGTGTTCAAAATAACTAGGGAATGACAACAGAGCATAACCAAGCATATCAGATTGAGTGCAATTGCATGAAATTTGATATAAGTTAGTGATGCATATCAATTACACCCTTATCTTTTCTTATAGAATCGTGTCGTGCCCGGATGTGCCCAACTTACTCGGAAAGGAAGAAACTTGTATGGATGTATAATATGAGAATGTCCATATCGTACCTAAGCAATGCCTTAATATTTATTTGACATCTTGGACAGTAGCCATTAAGAATTTATATTCAAAAGGTATTATCTGTTTTGATCATTGTCAAACAATTCGATGATTCTGCTGATGCTTATAGCTTGGGATTTTTTCAGGTACCCTTAGTTACTCCTGCGCAAAAGCCCCCTCACCCGTCCAAGAGAAAGCACGCAAAGCTAATGAGTCCATCTTTGATCGTAATGCACTATAGTTTTAACCTTAAATATTGTTGTCATTTCGACATTTTTGTACTGGTATTGATGGATCTATTTTGTTGTTTTGATCATCTAGCCTGCTACTGGACTAACTGTGGAGGTGGTTTCTGCAACAAGACATCGGTTTTTACATACTCTTGTGTGTGTGTGGAGGGTTATCATAATCTTCTCAATGCTACTGCCTTCCCATGTTTTCAAGAATGTAAGAGCACAGACCTATTTTGCTGCATGTAGAAAGTAGCAGCTGTCATGGAGAAAAAGGGAAATAGAACATAAAGAAGGGAACTCCTGACCTGAGTTTGTTTGTATTTTAGGTGCAATTGGGATGGATTGTGCGAACCTTGGAATTCCACTTCCAAACAAATCTACTGCTCCCGCTGAAGCAGTGGCTGATGAAGTGACGAGCCCAGGTGAGGTTGGAGGCTCATACTTCTTTTTGTTTTTTCTTCTTTTGCCAAAGCAAAATTGAAGAAGAAAAAAACTCTTCTTCTAACAGGAAAATAATCCCATTTTCTAATTTTCTCCTGTTAGAATTTAAGCCCTTTTTTTTTTTTTTTTTTTTTTAAAGAGTCAGAGTCACATGTTCAGGAGTGACTCATTCTCAAATTTATTGAAAAACCCTCACTTATGGCAGAGGAAAACCTAGACTACAATCTGACACTTAGAACTTACCCCAGAATATTAAACCACTAAAGCCCAAGCATCCAATAAAAACCACCAACTTATTCCCAAGATCAAAATAAAGAATAACCAAACCCAAGCAATAAAATAAAGACATAAGATAAAGATAGTCGTTCCATCTATACGAAAAGTTCCGTCACCAAACTTCCATTAGAAGATTACGTCAAAGTGAAATACTCTTGAAGCTATGCACTGTCTCAGCAACGCAAATGAGATATTTCCATTTTGCGTAAACTCGGCAAGCCACTATTATCCAAGCGAAGAATTCCTCTAATTACAGGAGGTAGCTCTGAGTTTTCATTCCAAGTCTGGTTTATTCCGGAAGCTCCCAACCTTGCGAAGCCATCAGCCAACTTCTTTACTGATTGAGCATGTTAATTCTCCATAAACACCAATTATTTGGGTTATTATCATTGATGTTTGGTCTGTTTTCTCTTTTGCAGCTACTTCAATTCTACAAGGAGTTTCGCTGTGGTTGATGATCATGATGATTATTGGGGCTATGATTCCGTAGAAATAGGATGATTATATTAATGACCATATGCTGGCATGCTGCACCTGGTTTCCGGCCCTGAACACTGCTTTATTCAGGTCTTATACACACATAAATTGCCACACGAATTCCGGGAAGAGTCTAGTGATCGATACAATATTACAAGGCATTTGTATGTATATGTATTCAGGTCTTATAAATAAATTCTATGCATTCTATAATCGCTACTACTTGTTATTTTGTTAACATTTTTGTAACTTAAGAGCACTTGCTCATATATTAGGACAAGTTACTCTTCCTAAATAAAAAGGCCTTAAACCCATAAACAAATATAAAAATCAACCATTTAACCATCATTTTGGACTTGTGAGCAGTAAACTTGGTCATGAATTTTGACTAAGTGGAGGAGGTGGGTGAACAAGAACTTTAGATCCCTTCCAATTTTTTTGACTAAACACCTTTACAAATCGAAGAAAAACAGTCACAGTCGATGGATTTCATGTACATGATTTTGGAAGGGATGAATAATTATCAAAAAGAGTCCGAGTCTGGGCAAAAGGAATAAAATGCTTGATCAGTTCAGGCTGAGGTTCAGAGCATTGGCAATTGCCCAAGTCTATAATTTAGCTAGAATGTTAGCTTTTAGTTCTAATATGAACTTCTAGATAGATTAATCTCCATTGGACTATCTTAAAGTCTAAATAATAATAAAATATTATTATTTTAATAATATTTAAATTTTTTTTAATATTTTATAAATACACTTCACATATTAGTTAATAATTTTATTAGTTAAATTATTATGTAACTATTTAGCTTCAAAACTCTTACATGCAATCTACCCAAAAGCCCTACCCACCTAAGATTAAACCCAGCAACTTCATCATCCACCAACTCATCAGATCCTATTGGTCTCTTGCATAGTTACATCCCCCCCCCCCTCCCCACACACACATACACACACAGAGGCACCTTTGCATTCTCCTACTGTCGAAACGGGCCAGGCAGCCTCCTAAAAAACTGCTGGACCAACCCATTCAAGTTCGTGCCGAAGTCCACCTTGGCCTGCCCAATCCTATTCCCAATATCAAAAATCGCCAATACTCCATTAATCCCTGAAGTATCGGTCTCTAATCCAAAATCTCATCTCTCAAAATTATTCTGACTTGAGAACTCGAAGTTGAAGAGCATGGATTTATGAGGGTTGGGCCATGGAAACGAGAGAGGACTGATGTGGGATTGGATCAACCTGGTGAAACCCTGAGCCAGTCGATACGCCAAGTCCAGACTGTGTTGCTATACCTCCTCCCATAGGTCTTCTAGGTACAATCATGGTGGGTAAGCGTGGGGGAGTCGGCCCATATATTTAATATTAAAAATATATCAAAGGCAAAGAGTATAGATTTCGAATTCGTGTGAAACTCTTCTTCGGTTGGGACTAGGTCTTTGTCTCCGTGGTCTTCGTCTTCAATGGTCTTCTCGAGCTTGCCTTTGTCTTCAAGTGGATGTGTCTGTAAGGAGTTGGGTTTGTCGTCTTTAAAGTGATATTCTTCTTCAAGTGGTCTTCAGGACCTCAAGTGGTTTTTGAGAAGAATCATCTTCAACACATCCACGATTTGCAGGCCGCCCCTTAATCATCTCCATGCATAAAATTCATCCACAACTCCTCTAGCCATGACCCAAGCCAAACCAAATCCAGAACTTTTTATAGAATATTAGGAACACCATCCATTCCTTAGACAATACAAAGGGTTTTTTTTGTAGAAATAGAACTTTACCGTTTGGCTGGCGAGAGAGAAGGGGAAAAAAGTAGACCAATTCTTCTACGTACAGTCGAGTGACGCAAAAGGAGGAGAGTCGTTGACACCACGTGAGCTAAAAAAAGGGAAAAGATTGAAGAAGAAAAGATCTTGAAATACAAAGAAAGAAAAATAGCAAAAAAAACACTAAAACAGAGCTCAGCATTGTTTGGATCTTCGTCCTCCCGGTCACCTGGGTTTTCAGTTGCGTGTTCATGTTAGTCTTCATCTTCCTGCTCATTTGATCTGGGGAGAAATAAGAAAGAAAGAAAAGAGACTGAAACAGAGCTCAACATCGTCTAGATCTTTGTCTTATCGCTCGTCTGGTTTTCTGTAAAATATACTGGTACGAGGCCAAAAAAATTGATATTTTTAAAACACCCGTGGAAAGCCACCGTAGGTCCATCAAATAGCTCCTCTCTCCACTGCTCAGCCGTGTTTTACACCACTTCTAGTAGCAATCACAGGGGAACTCAGCCATGCCATCTATCGTTGCCTTTTTACCAATCCTTAGCAACCGTGAACCACCATCATCGCAGCTTGTGCTTCCTCAAAACAAACCACCAAGCACCATAGTTTCCCCGTGAACCACTGTCTGCCTTCTGACGTCGTTTGCAGTTGCTCAACCAGGAAGACGCCATTGTAACCCTCGCAGATGGACGTCGCAACACCACGTCTGTTTCTGGTATCCAAAATAGAGCACTCTCAATCGTTGTCCAACTCCTTTACACGTATTCTCCTTAACTTCAGTTCTGTTCCACACCATCTCCTCACCATGAAAACCACCTACCGAGCAGCATTACGGACGCAGAAATCATCATGTATTCCTTTGGTCTCTGCCAGCACGAGAATCAACTAAAGTCACTGTGGAAGCTCTTGGAGATGCAGTTTAGTCACTGTCGTCGTCAGCTCTTCACTACCCAGACTGAGGCATTTTATCTTCTTCTTTTGCTTGTTTGTGCGACAACAACAAGGCTAGATTCAAGATAATTCAATCTTTTCATTCTTTTTTCCTTTCTCTTTTCTCTATTTTTATGAATTTTCCTCTTCTCATAGAAATCCTCCTTAAAACATTTACAGAAAGTCAAGCTCCTAACTTCTTTCACCAGTATTTCTCCTTTTCTTCTTATGGTAAGAACTTAGGAAGGTCTTTGAGGGAGGTGAGAACTCGGGAAGGGCTTCGAGGGAGAGAAACACAGGGGAATGAGTGAGAGTTGAAGGTATGGGAAATGGATTTGCACAGATGAAATGAAGCGTTTTTATTTTTCCATATAAGATGGCGCTTACCCCGTGCTTGCCCCGCGTGACTGCACATAACTTTTTTTTTTTTATTATATAGCGAGTCCAATACCGAGCAAAATATCCAGAATCTAAATTTTAGATTTGTATTGGGCAACGCTCTTAAACATGTTCCTACTAGAGACAGTACCAGACTATAAATGCAGGCCCATGTAATCCTAGTCGAGAGTTTTGGGCCGATCTTGGCGCAGTTTTACCCAAAAAGGAGTTCTGGCCGAATAACAATTATAGGTTTGATGGGCTATTTATGGCGCCCGAAAATAACCGTAAGAACGTTGCTACAGAGGATACGTATCAGTTAAAAAAAATTTATTCTTTATTTTTTCTTTCATCAAAATTGAAAAAAATCTTATATTTATTTAAAAATACTTATTTAATCACTAAATAAAAAAATAAAAACAAATTTCAAATAAATTTCGGTAAACTAGTGTTTTCCTTAACCAGAATCACCGCCGACGCAGGTGGTCCAGGTTAAGCTGTCCTATCAATATGATAATAAAAAAATAAAAAAGAAATCTGACCTCCACTTTCTCACAACCACATCTCTCATAAGTTACGGCGCCACACTATCGGCGGCGTACGGCCCACTTTGATAGATGGCATTAATACACATTTGATTGATTTGAACCAGGACCTTCTCATTATGTCATTCTCTTACCTTTTTTCTGCTACTTGTAGCCCTTTTGGATACGTATCATTTAATTGATTAACGAATAATAATATTTTATTTAAATATACTAAAATATAAATAAATAAAATAAAATTAAAATTTCTTTTATGAAATATTACAAATCAAGAATAAATTTCATCTCTAGTTAATTTAGAATGAATTAAATCACTCATCCAACCAAATAAATGTAACAACTGCTACTGCTTTTTCCCTTCTCTCTTTATATTTTTTCGAATTTCGTGTGTGAATTATGTGTTGCGTTTCCACAGTCTCGAACTTCGTTTCCGTCAGAAGCTTTCCCCTATGGTTTCATGATCTCCGGAAACTACTATTTATCACTTTGTCACGTTCCTTTTTGTTCTCTCTTTCTCTCTCTCTCTCTCTCTCTCTCTCGTTTCAACTTTCCTCTGATGAAATTATAGTACCAAAATGATCACTCTTCGTTTATTTACATCTTTTCATGACCTCTCAAATATTGTATTAATTCTTGAATTTTGATATCCGTGAAATAAAATAAAATAAAATAAAAAATTTCAAACGATTTTTGTCGTGATACTGATATTTAACATATTTTTTCCTGAATTATTGTTTTCATTTTCTGTTATTCTTTATTATTTTTCTGTTCAGTTTTTTTTTTTTTTAATTCATTCGTCCTTTTATCTGGACTTTTGAGTATGATGTGCCACTTTTGTCTTCAGATCGCAGTAAATTTCGGAACACCAGATTCATGTCATTGGAAATTGGAGCTACAGATCTATGAATATTCATGAAGAAATAATAGTCGAGAATCCGAGATGGTGCATTCTTAGGTGAGGTGAGGCCCACGGTGCACGCACTTCATTAATCATCATGATCAGTCTTATACCATGATTGTAAAACATGCAAGGTTTATTAATTGGGAATTGGTATTATTTTACAGGTATCATCATTGCCAATTAAGCTTCTGTACCTCAACTTAATCTTTGGAACGCACATCCGAGCTAGTTGCATATTTTGTATGTGCTCGTGTGGGACTGTCGTCACCCACTAAATACAAGGACTATCCTTTGATTACTTGAATAAGGACACTCATGATATAACATACTTCAGGTTTATTCTTGTCTTTATCCCGATTTCGCTCCCACGCATTACACACACAAAGCATAAAAAAATCCAGAAGACGGAAAGATTAGAAAATGTCTCAAAAACTAACTTTTTTGAAGAGTTCTAATGTATAATTCTCAGTAAATTTTACTTAGTTTTTTTTTTCTTTTTTAAGTGAATCGAACCTCACCATGAAAGTGTAAAAAAAAATTATTTCTATTTAATGAGATTAATTTTTTTATAAAGTATTTATGTAGAATTTATTTATTAAAAATTAATACTTAATATTATATATATTCTTTAATTGAAATAATACGGAAGCGCTTTTTATCAAAAGGTAATGTTTGGTCTATGTATCAAAGAAAAATTAAAAGGACAAAGGGAGGGGAAGAGAGACAGATGTTGCGACCTATTCAAAGATTCCACTTAAATTCACGTTGAAAGTAAGGATTGGGATGTCTGCGTGCGACAGTGGATCGAGTGGATATGCTTTTTTTTTGTTTGAAGTCATCATATCTTCCTAGCTCAAATATAACTGAGTCCTCCCATTAGCAGCTCATCGTTCGTGCTCGGTGACATTATTTAGCGACTGTGGAGCCTTCAGCGCTGAATCAAGGAGAGCAATATATGAAGCACTGTAGGGCTGGGACACAGAGAATCGTCGGTCTTTAATTGGGGGTGGGGGCATGAATATGAGGATAGGATAGGATTGCCTGTGGTTGCAAGTGCAAACTAGGCTAGCTATCTGAATAATTAAGATAGGTTGAGAGGGTCTCTTCAGTGGTACACCGTACACGTAGCATCTGAGTCTTAATGATGAAAATGAGATCCTTCTGTCCCACCAGCCCATTCACCTCACACTGCTCTATTCTTGCCGCTCCAAATAATTTCTTTATTTATTGATCACCATTATGTGCAGAAAAGGGTACTAAACAAAGTCTTTGACCAAGTTGGAATTAAACTTAAATCAAATATAGTTTTCTTAATCACAAGTCGATACACTAAAGAATGATTTTTTTTTTTCTCTGGATAAACATTAACTCATCACATCAAGCCTTTCGAAGAAGAATAATCTCTCACCTCCAGTTGAGTTGGGTCTTGATAATTTTTTTTATTTAATAAATAAAAAAATATTTTTTAAAAATATTTAAATATATAAATATAATTAAATAATTTTTTACCTCTATCGGGACCCATCTCGTGGGTGTAGCACTGCTGTTCAAAAATATATTATATATAGCACTTAAAAGCGACATTAATTCCGGCCGACGATTATATTTGGAAGTGAGAGTTTAGAGACGACGAATGGAGGAGAATTTACGTCCCATTACATTAATGCTTTCCATTTCCAATCTTGTCTGAGCAGTGAGCTGCAACATCAAGCTAGCAGCCTTAATTGAATTGATAGATAGACAAGATCGATAAAAGCAGCTAGCATCTGGAATGGGAGAGGTTCCTTGTAATCTTGGAGTCCAAATGCATTTACATCACAATCAATGTGCTCACCAAAACTGAAACCAACGCAAGTGGCATCGGTCCAATATGCATTGCCATTTATTCCACGCATGCATATAGGATATTGAACGGGACGGGATGGGACGCGGGACGGAACCCCAAGCAAGGTCAAGAATTTAATGCCCCTGGCCTGTGCGCGTGGTACTGGTGTCACCTTCCATCCCAAGTAAATAAATACTGGTGCCATCGGGGACAATTTCTGTGATAGATCAGAATATGTAGATGGTCATTGTTCTCGCTTCACATGATATGATGCCCTACACATTATTTTAATACTCTCCGTATACGATACGCACACGATGATTTCGCTTACAACACAAAGCTCTATAAACTTATCTGAATCTGGGACAGATATAAAGAAATAATATATTAAGTTGTTTGATAACGTACAAAGTGTTGACATATTGATTCAAAAAACGTACAAACATTCTCCTGGGTTTCAAGATTTCAAGCAGACTGCAGTCCCACTATATAAGCACACAGCTCCATTCCTTACACCATTGTGACACCCGTGTGTTGTCCATATTAGAGACCTGCTCCATGGACAACGTATTTCAGTACATGATATGTATATATATATTCTGATCTCTCTAATACGAGTTTATATTACGTTCTAAATTTGTTGTTTATCCGTGCAATTCGTGCAGAACCAAAAAAAAAATGATAATGTTAAAAAAGAGGGGGGTAAAAGGGCCAGTCGTGGTTTAAAGATTTTGGTCCGATCGAGGGGAGGGAAGAATGTTTGAAATCGAGAGAAAGTGTTTGTGGCAGACGTCCTTTACCTCAGGGCAACAAATTATTGAAACAGAGATCAGACCCCGCCAAGGACGAAACAGTATACAACATAGTACCGCTGAAGAGAACAGAAGTGGAACTGGGTGAGCTAGTCACGACTCCTGTAGCTGTCGGGCTGAAACGTGGCCGAGATCCTGAGGGCTTCGCCAGATGAACAGTAGTGTTTAGGAATCTTGACACTTTGTCACTATGTTTTCAAATATGAGATAAGATAAAAATAAAATAACTTGAAATATGTTGAGATGATAAGAGATTAGATAAAATATAGATTTATTTATAAAAATGAGAGGAGATTAGTTTCACTTTGTTAAAATTAGTAATATAATGAGATCTGCAAATACTTGTAATATTTTTTATAGTATTTTATTAGTTTAACAGTTGGTCACGGCGTCATTTTATAACATGAAAGTGATTTTTCATGCTTTCTGTATTTTGAAAATTTTTTTTAACCATTTGGTCAATTTTTTATGTTTATATTTTTGTTGCTTTCTTTGTATATTTATTTACCAATTGTGAAATTTTTTTTTTGTTTTGTGCTACTTCTTTTATTTATTTACCTTATATGTAAATATTTTTTCCTTTAATCAAATATTTTGCAATCATTATAAATATTTGTTAAAAAAAACACAACCTCATTTACGTGTAAATATACACGCGTATGGCCACTGTAATTAGTTGAGGAAGAGAAAATTGCTTCTGCACATTCGGTACAATTTTTATTTTTTTTTACAGTGTGTATTCATGTCAATATACTGTTTATTTAAAATATATTATTGGAATGAACAGTATTGAAATAAGGTGAGATCCAAAAAAATGAAAACTTGATATATAAATTAAGTGTTTGTTTTTAGAGATCATGTTACACTACGAAAACTTTGAAAAGTTTATGAAGTTTTGTGTTTTATCCCCAGAAACAAACGAGGCCTAGACTCCGTGAACTTAAATTTAACTGACATCAATTTAATTTAATCTAATTTTAAATGGAATCTAATATCTTAATACTTAACTTTCAAATAACTAAATTCATTTTAACTCAAATTTTTTTTACACATGTGATCCACAGTCTTTTTTAACTCAATAACTCTTTACATGCATGACCTATAACCTTTTTCAACTTTCTATAAATACGTCTAAACTCATTTTAACATTCAAACACATCTAAATTCATTTTAGATCGACTCTACAAAACTCAATTCACCATCTCAACTCACAACTATTTATAAATAATTCAATTCATCTCAACTCAACTCAATATTACAATAAGACCTTGGAAAAATAATAATTTTATAAATAGTAATAAGATAATTAATTAATAGTAATGAGATGATAGTTTGAGTTAAAAATAATGATAGGCTTATTATCTTCTACCATTCATTAACTGCTTGATGGGGTTATGAAAAAAAATATTATAAAATTAAAATATTATTAAAATATTATTTTTTAATATTAATTTTATTTAAAAATGTCAAAATTTTTAATTATTTTTTTATTTTTTATTTAAAAATTTGATAAAGTTGTAATAATTAATTTGAAAAAGTTATAATAATTAGTTTGAAAGCATTTGTCTTTGAGTGATATTTTGAAAGGAGAAGAGACAAGATAAGATAAGAATTTAAGAATGAAAATATTTTCCAAACAAACTTACTGTCTGTAAGATTAGCATATTTCTTAATATTCTTAAAATGTTATGGTAAGTGTTCTTAATTTTATGTAATTATTCTAGATTAGAATATGTCTTCCTCTATTATCGTATTTATTTTTTGCCATATTCAACTAAAAGTAAGCCTCCTTTGTACAGATTTATAGACACGTACAAAAGTAATATAAATTATTCTTCAAAACTCTCTTTATTTCATCATAATATCATAGCCAAAATATTATATATATATATATATAAGTTACCATTGGAATACAAATAACACGTACGCTCTAGCTAGCATATATAGTAGCTAGGTTTTGTCTTACGTACGTGCATGAAGATGCAAATAAGTACTGATAGCGGATGAATTTTGTTCCATTTTTAATAGAAATCGATAGTTTTAGTGAATTTATATTTTTCAAAAGGATTTGTAGAATACATACATCCGTATACAAGAAGCGAAGGCATGCACCTGACTTGGACTTTGAACATTCATGCATGTTTTAACGTGGATTGTTTCATCACCCTAAAAATGACGTCGTTATATTGAAAAACTCTATTATTAAGTCGGCGTATAGAATATACCTAAGAAAATTCTTACAATATTATGTGATAATTTATTTTGAAAGATAAATAGAGTTTATTTTATATAAATTTTATAAATTAAAATTTATTATTTAAGTAATGTATATTCTGTACTATACGTACACATGATCAGTTTGAAAATATAATAACTTTATCTGTTATCTTTTCTTTTGTTTAATTAAATGTAAATAGTGATATAATAAGAAAATGGGTTGGTATCTCTAATGAGAATTCACCATAACGAATAGGTTTATGCAAGCTTCTTCCATGGGCGATCGAGGACCAGAGACAATTGTTAATAGACCGAGTATATATGTGGTGGGACTAAAAGCACCACACGCCACAGATGCGAGAATTGACATAAATGGACTGCATATCTTCCAATAATAAACTCCAAGGTCAAGTGGCTTGCCTGCCATCCTAGCTAGGGAGAACCGTTTGAAATTTGAAAGTATTTTATCTCATTATTATAATTTTTTTAAATTTTTATATAAAATATAATAAACAATTTAATTTTTTTAAATCTCAATTTTAAAGCTTAAAATATTTAAAAAATTTTAATATTTTATTCAACTATCATTTTTCATCTAAAATCATCTTATCTCATCTCATATATTCTATGAATTAAAACCAGCCGATTCGGTAGCATGCATGCATGATTTACGTTGAAAAACAAGCACACATATTACATCCCGATCCATTTCTATTTATAAATATGCATGGTAGGCTCCATTGAATTAATAGAGATATGTATATCTCATCTACACAATATTTGCATGTCTCTCCGATCCACACGTTTGAAAATCTTTTGAACTCGTTGCCTTCTGCATATATAATCAGAACTTGCCTAGAGCTTCAAAGTGCATTTGATTGGAATTAATTGCTAGTAGTTGCACGTGGGGACCAATAACCAATTAAAAAAAGTGATACATGACGATTTTAACAGGTAGGTATTACGTCAATTTAATTGATAAATAAAAATGATTAAATCAATCTCGTTAAAATATTTTACAAAATAATATATAGATGATGAGTTTTGACTAGCAGAGTAGTTCAGATATATCCCATTTATTTATTATTATTAAACTGAAATATGAACCAAGAGGGAGGTCACAATATTTAGGTTAGGGGTGCTAATTTGTCTTTGTGGATAGTGTTTATGTCAGGTTAAATAATAGATATTCAATTATATGGGACAACCCGAATTCAATCTATTAAAGTAAACGAGTTAGACCTTTAAATCTTAACATGATATGACTCATTTCAATCTGTTTAATGTAAATGAGTTGAATTAATCTGTATAACTCATTTGATATGATTAACATAGTTTTACATAAAAGTTTAATTTTGTATTTATTAGTAGTCACAATATCTAAAGAAACAACAACAAGGCTACCTACTAATAAAAAAAATTAGAATTTTTTAATTTTTAACCTATAATAAAATCAATATTACAAACCCAGCAATAACAAATATAAATATAGTTCCAGATTTACAATTCTAACAATAAAAATAAAAGTATATTGAGAAATACCAATATTACAAGCAAGCAATAATAAAATTATAAATTTAAAATAAAATTTACGGGTTATTAAGAGTTGATTTTGGGTTAAGTATGTTACCCCGTTTATTAATTATGTCTTAATGGATCAATTCATTTTAATTTAAACCTAATCATATCAAATTTAAATCTATTAATTTCATAACATGTATTTGGTTTCGTGTCTCATATTATCACTTTTAATTTTTACATTATAGTTGTCGATCGAATGACAAAGTGGATAAAATTGGACTAATTTTGATTGAATTATTGCACTTGAAAATGATCTCTTGCTCCACAATCAAGGGACAAAGATACATGATCATGTAATACAATATCACCAAATTTTTAGATTCCTTCTGAGAAGATTCATACCGCGTGATTATAAGCATGTGATAGATAAGAACGATCGAATGTATGCATGCATCAAATAGATAAGAATGAATCTGATCGACTTAACTTATATGATAGATTGAATGAGTGCGTGCATGCATGCACGGCTCCCTCATAATGAAGACAGACATGCAGAGGTTCTTGTGGTACGACCTATCTAGGGATTTGTCTGCTGCCCCTCCATTATCTTTGACTCCCCCACTCCCGAATAAACTTGGAGGGATTATCCAATTTTAAGGTGGGTGAATGGTACAAGTCGGATGTCTCCAAATTTAAAATTTTGCATTCATATGCTTAAAATTATCGAACTAAACATCCAAAAATTTATTAATTAAAATGGGTAATTATTTTCTAACTAATCATAGCTAGGAGTACGCACAAGAGATGCATGTGATCTCGAAGGAGCCTAATAATTTAAGTGGAGGGTCATGCATGTTGAAATGGTGGCTACCAATCATTTAGCTACACGCAATTACCTTCCTTCGCAGGTTATCCACGGCCATACGTACATCTGGCCCATCTCATTTAATGCCCCTTGTGGATCCAGTTTCCACCCTTCTTGTGTGGGTCCAATTGCCAGCTATAATTCCCTTCCACACCCATTCCAATAATGTCTACATTTTCGAATTTCCACTTTTTTTTCTTTAAGATTTCTATTGTGTTTGTGTGTATACGATATTTTAAAAAATAACTATAATTTGATTTTGGGGGAATCGAATAAAATAATTTTTGGAATCTTTTTTTTTAATGAGAAATGTTTTAAATTTTGTGAATGTTATCTAAATAAAAAGTTTTCATAAAAATATTCTTATTAAAGTAATTATAGTGTAAAGAATCTATACATTAAATTTGAAATTTTAAAGTGGAAAAATTAACAATTATTTTTTGTCCCTAAATAACCTTGGAAGGGAGGTGCAAACTCCCATACTTTTCCCATATTATTGTATTTTCGAGGCTAGGGGGGTAAGTTACGTAAGTACTATTTTGTTTGTCATTGGAATAAGTCCAGAATATTTGGTGCCGACTATGGCTTGATACTAAACAATGACTTTTTTAAGCATTTTTTAAATTCCTTTAAAATAAAAAATATTCACAAATTCATTTAATAATATTTTATTAAACTTTCAAACTTTACCTTAAAACCATTTAATTTTATCTCACTGTCAAAACAAATCCCATAAGAAACGTTGTTACATAAGCAATGGGTGGATAACTTCAACAAATACTACATTACTATTAATACAACACAAAAAGAGTAATCAAAATGTGTATGAGATCGTTCAAACAATCCTTTCCCACCTTCGTCAAGGAGAAGTCACTATATGTGAGATTTTTTTGCAATTCAACTTATAGACCACAGTGCACAGGATAGGTGGTGGGGGTGTGCTACATCTTGCTGTTTCGAGTTAGTTAATGGAAAACTATATTCCTTAATTAAGTTGATAATTCTTTGTTAAGGAAGTGAAAACATAATAGGTAAGAAGTTACAGGCGGTTCGAGTTGTCGATGGCCTCAAACACTCTTGGGAGATGGCGATGGTGGACCACGCACACCCGAGCATATGGGGGGACGGATTGAGAAAATTCCTTCCCACTAACCCTCCTAAAGTTGCAAGTATCGAAAGATAGATGATGCGATGCATGAGCTACACACACTGATCATTTGGCTACGGTTCTCTAGACTTTTAAGGTCTCGGTTGAATAACAAGATCCTATCATCTAATTTTATTTCAATATTCAAACATTATAAATATAAATATTTTTTAATTTTTTTCATCTAATCATTATAATTTTCTTAAATTTCTAGATAAAATATAAAAAATAATTGAAAATTTTTAAATATCAAAATAAAAATTATATTATAATAATATTTTAATTTTATAATATTTTTATTTAATATTTTTTTCTCATTTTCTAAAATTATATAAAACATCTTAATTAAAATTATTTTATTAGTATTAACATCTCAATTCTCATCTTACTGTTCAAACGAGACATGAAAGGTTGAGGACCAATGAGTCCATGAGTGATAAGAGTCATGACTCTCGGAAGACAATAGATGGAGCTATATTTCCTAGCATGGGACGAAATGTATAAAAAACTTGCCTGCAATAAGGACAAGGGATGGCGGACGGTGGTTTGGGATGGAGGGTTTTGATGAGTTTTTTGTCGGTTCTGGATTGAATGGAGATCTAGAACGATGCTTTCATTTTATAGGTAGCACTTTCTCTGTTTTAACGTTAAGCATTTATTCCCGTTGTTTGAATAAAAAGGCAAAAGAGAAGAGAAAAGAAAGAGATCAAAGTTTGTAATGGCTCAAACCATCTTTTATTTTTTAAAATAAATCTTTATTACTAAACAGAAGCTATCAGAGAATAACAACAGTACAACCTAATTTATGAAACCATACTTGCATTATATATGATGGTATACCTCTTTTTTTTCTTTTATTTATTTATTTATAATTTGAGTTGAATGCAAAAAGAAGTTTCAAATAAATTAATTTTTGTTTTCATTGAGAAATAAATTAATTTGTTTCTTTAGGAGAGTATATTAATCTTTAATTTCTTTAGTACATTTTATATTTTTAGAGTTGTATATCATATATTTTATATTTTATTTTCGAACCATTTAAATATTTATCTGTTTTATTTTCAATAATTTATTTTTGATTAAATCATGAATAAATATTATAAAGACAGTTCTATTGGAATTGATAATTTAATCAAAGAAGTGAACCGATAAGTATAAATGCAATGCTTTTTTTTTAATAATTTTTTATACAATTTAAAATATTTTTAAAAAATTATAATTCATTAATATTTACTTTTTTAATCATTAAATAAAATAAAATAAAAATTTATTCGACCAGTCACTTTTATCAATTCAACAAATATTTTCTATATTCTAGACAGTCATCGTGTAAGAGAAGGTCATCCAATCGTAATATTGAGGCCAAAATATGTTACGAAATTGCATCTAAATCAATCCTTCAATTTCTATATGATTGATACTTATAACAAGTCATTGCGAACACCTTTTACATTTTCATCATAACATAATTTGGTTAATTAAAAAAAAATCTGAAATTAGACATCAACAATATAGAAGACGGTATTCACTTATAAAATGTACTTTTCTTTAGTTAAATCCTCGAGAGCTTTGAATTAGACTGAAATCTCCGCCGCTTTGTCTCTTTCTCTCAGATGCACACGGAGCCACTCGCGTCTATAAAGCGACGACAGTCATCTCCTTCTTCGGACACTCCCTTCACCCACGCACCCTTTCACACGCATAGACAGTCACGGAGTCAGAGAGACGCTGTCATGGACAAGGCCGTTCAGGATCCATGGCGACCCAACCCGCTCCATTCCTCGTTGCTCCCGCCACCAGAGACCCCTCGGGAGCCCATGGAGTTTCTCTCCCGGTCCTGGAGCATCTCGGCGCTGGAGGTCTCAAAGGTTCTGGCCCCACCACAAATGGTGGCATTGTCGAAGACCTCTAGTGGTGTTGGTGCTGGTGTTAATGGCGAAACTATACTGGAGGACTTGGCTGGGGAGTTGGAGGAGAGTGCTACCGTCTCCGGGAACCCCTTTTCTTTTGCTTCGTCTGAGACCTCTCAGATGGTCATGGACAGGATTATGTCTCAGTCGGTGAGTGTTTGCGGAGACTGGAAAACCAACACCGAGCGTGTGGACAACTATGAAATTTTTTTTGGGGCTGATCGAAACTTTTGTTTTAGCTTGGTCTTTTATTTTTTAACTTTTTTGTTCTCTCTCTTATAGGTTATAATTTATATCTTATTCCAGCTTCTCCTCTTCTTTTGACTGGTCTCTTATTTTGTTTGCTCTGCCGTTGTTTTATCCTGGTGTTTGTTTCTGAATTTGGCTAATGTCCTAAACTTGTGCGTAGTTCATGGTTGCCCATTCCTGCCTTTCTCGTTATTTAATTTCTGTTGCTCTCGTGTCTACTTTAGACTCTGCTATATACCGAATTAAATGTTTTACAACCCCAACAGAGCTTTCATAGATTTATGTTCTGCCTCTGACGCTTTATTTGAGTTAAGAGTTTCTCATACACGTTCTGTTATCAATTTGTGTACTTTTGGCTCCTTAATTCTGATCTCTCTTATCACTAATCTTATAGCACACGCCCACATTAGAAATTCAACGATTCCTCTCACTTTCTCAATCATTCTCTTGCAATTACCGCTAATCCAAATACACAATCTGATCTTCCTTTCTCTGTTCGCAGCAGGAATTATCACCACGCACCTCAGGCAGGCTCTCACATAGCAGTGGCCCTCTCAACGGCTCCTTAACCGACAGCCCACCTGTCTCCCCCTCCGAAATGGACGACGTAAAGGTCTCTTTCTTACTCTATCGCCGGCGAAAACCGAATACGGTCACCGGAAACTAGTTAAACATAAACCACACACCCAGAGAGACAGGCATACGAGTCGATAGTACTTGTTTCACTTTTGTTTTCCTCGTTTTCGATACGAAGCACGAATACTAGGTCTTTTTCATTTTCTACTTTTTTGTTACAGAATTGACCAATCTCAGAGCGAGCTTAGGCCAGGCTTTTCTCTGTGACCGACGTCAGAATTTCTCAGAGCGACCAAATTCTGATTCTCTAGAACTTGTAGCAATTCAATCTTAAAATAAATGTTCTTGTAAAACTCTCGTTCAAATCAATGAAATATTAAAAATTGCATCGCATATGAACTAAAGGTAAAATGTTAAATATTTGTGGTATCTTGTTTTATAAACGTTTATGAGGTGAGGTGTACATAGACACGCATGATGCCAATTTGTAGTGACCCACACAACACGCACTTCATCTCGTGAATTCTTCTGAATCTCTGATGCAGGTTTGCCGCTCAACCAATCCTTCCAACACCCAATACAGAACCGCCACCACTCCTGGCGCAGCTGGTGGAGCTGGTGGCGGAGGGAAGACAGTGGGGAGGTGGCTGAAGGACAGGAAAGAGAAGAAAAAGGAAGAGACGAGGGCCTACAATGCCCAGGTTCATGCTGCTGTTTCGGTGGCTGGGGTGGCTGCTGCCATGGCTGCTATAGCTGCTGCCACCGCAGCATCCTCAGGGGCAGGGAAGGACGATCAGTTGGCAAAGACGGACATGGCAGTGGCGTCGGCTGCTACGTTGGTTGCCGCCCAATGCGTCGAGGCAGCGGAGGCCATGGGAGCCGAGCGTGAGCACCTTGCTTCGGTGGTAAGCTCCGCCGTGAACGTCAGGTCGCCTGGGGATATAATGACATTAACCGCCGCGGCTGCAACAGGTAAATTTTTTCTAAAATCATCTGGGGGCATTGGTGGAATGTGTAATTTCAATATTTACTGACTTAACCGTCGCTCAGCTTTACGTGGGGCGGCCACACTGAAAGCAAGGGCATTGAAAGAAGTTTGGAATATAGCAGCTGTTATACCGGTGGACAAGGGAATTGGAGCTGGGGGTAACGGTACCAATGGTAGGAACGGTAATTCCAATAGTAGCTTCAGTGGTGAGCTTGTTCCTGAAGAAAATTTTTTGGGAATCTGCAGTAGAGAATTACTTGCTAGAGGGGGTGAGCTGCTCAAGCGCACCCGCAAAGGTAAAAAGTTCTCTTGTCGATTCTCTACCGATAAATATCATAAATTTGATTTTCCAGTATTTTTGTTCTTATGGAAACGTCTTGATTCTTATGCCATGCGAAAATGAGTCAGTTATGGAAAGAGAATTTGATTGCGCCATTGTTGTAATGAACGCAGGTGATCTTCACGGGAAAATAGTGTCTGTTTACATTAACAAAATGAATCAGGTAATTTTTCTGTGCCAGAAACTGTTTGATTTTCCTTAGAAATTGGAATTCAAGTATCAATTGGACTTTTTGGTCATATGGGGTGATGGGTAAAAGTTAAGAAAACTGAGCATGAGGAAATAAATGAAGATCTACTTTATTTTTTGTCTTGCTTTGGAATATTTTTCATCTTTGTGACCTCTTTTTGTGCAGGTTATGCTGAAGATGAAGAGCAGGCATATTGCTGGGACCATCACAAAGAAAAAAAAGAGTAAGTAATTGCTTTTGTCTTTCTCTAATAATTTGAACAGAATTGGAGGTGGGTCTTCTCGTATATAGGGATTTGTGAAAGCAATTGGCACTAGAGCGGATAAAGATCAAAAAGGCTTCTTCTTTAACACCATATCCTTTTGAATTTACAGATGTGGTGTTGGAAGTGATTAAAGATATGCCAGCATGGCCCGGCCGCCACTTGCTGGAAGGTGGTGAGCACCGCCGATACTTTGGATTGAAGACACTGTTGCGCGGTGTGGTTGAATTTGAGTGCAGGAATCAGAGAGAGTATGATATCTGGACTCAAGGAGTCTCAAGGCTCCTCACCATTTCTGCTGAAAAGAATAACAAGCACAGGGTGTGAAGAAATGTTCAATTTGCATGAAGGAGAAATCCCTGGGGAAATGGCCAAGTTGAGACTCGTGGTTTTTTGGCTCCCTCTGACCATAATAGGGTATTTTGCAGTTTGGTGGGGTTGTTTCTTGGGTTCCCTATTGTAAAAAGGAGTGATTAAAGGTAAGTGGTATATCCAAATATGGGTCACTTAGATATTAGATATTGGGGGGAATGTGGAGCTTTCCTTTTTGTTTCTGAACGGTAAAGTAAAGTGATTTAAATCGAAGTTAACACCATGTGGTCCGAGTCTGTTCTTCTGTTCATGAAAAGAGGAGGAGTATATTGGACTGTCGAAGTCCAGTCAAAAAGCGAAGGAACGGATCTCATTTTGTGTAAAGCACATATTTTAGTAGAGAAGACATGCTTTTATTTTATGAATGTGGGTTTGGTTCTGTCTCTTCATTGTTTCTGGCACCCAGTTGAGTTGTCCAGACCCTGCTCTGTTATATTGTAAAAACTTATGAGAGTTTCTGGAGAAAATTTTGTACCCGTGTTTTAGTGAATTGTGTGAGAATGGTAGTTGGGTCGAAACCCAAAAATATGCATTAAAAACTATTGAAATGTTTCTGTGAGTACGTTGGAATTCGTGGAAAAAAGTACTTTGTGGTTAAAACAAACTCATTTCTGCCGAAAGTTTTAAGTTCTGGTGGAAAATGATTTGTGTTCTAAATTAACATTTTTTTTTTTGGATTAAGAAACCAAGCACATAATATTCTATTTAGTGAGAAGCAGAGAACGGCCAAATTGTCAGAGAATGTGTGAATTACTACTTCCCAATATTTGCACCAGTTTCCCAACGGTACTTTACAACCTGGCCAGCATCGCAAGGTTAGCATCTTCAGTACTTTCCTGTCGGTTCGATGAAATATACGAGCGCCGCTGTCATTCTTTCCATGCTTAATTTTTATATCTCCACACATTCCATTTATTTTAATTTAATTTTATTATTTTTCTTTCTTCAATTTGGAATGTCAGTTATGCTTAGACGTTGAATCAAATTTAACTCCATCTCCATTTATTTCAAACTAATGAGACTTGGTCTTTTCAAAAAAAAAAAAACTTATGAGACTTGACTTTTTGGATTTTAACCGTTTCATAAAAGAATTAAATTCATCTCAAGTTATTTCATATCTTTTAAGGTTAAAAAAGTTAAAATCATCTTAACATAGTAAAGTTAAAACTCATTTTAATGAGATTTATAAAATACTGTTATTTATAATTTAATTCAACTCTTTTTAACATCTAAACATAATCTAAATTCTTGAAAATATTGTTCCTAGTAGATTTCCTTGAAAAAATATTGCAACACTAATAGAAAAATGTCTCTTATATTATTTATAAAATGGAAAAAATAATTCATGTATTTTTTATATCATATTTAAATTATATAAATATGAAATAAAGAATAATATATAAAATATTATATCATATTTAAATTATATATAGAGATAAAGAAAAGCAAAACATATCTTGTTTCTCTTTCTACAGGTTGGATTTAAAGGAAGTTGCTGTGAGTAATGAGTTTTGATTCCCCCCCCCCTAAAAACAAAAACAAAAAAAAAACAAATACCCTTTCAATTGGATTTACATGCTTACTGTACTCCCTAACAGTAGTGAACAAAAGCTCAAGGTTTCTGTGACGACTTTTGACGGAAAGACACGAGACGAGAGAGGAGAAACTGAAGACTTTTTAGTTGTCCACAATGCTGAATATAGTGAGGAGGCTAAGAAAGAGGTTGACACTATCTAGATAAAGGGACACTGAAGCCCAGACATAATCATCGTAGCTGAAGCGCTTGATCAGATTATCCGTGTCATATACAATGTAACCACAGAATATGAGCGCTGCCAATCCACTATAGATTGCCACTGTTATTTTCCCCATAGGGAAGAATATCTGTTCATTCATAAAATTAGTCCCTGGATTAGTCCAAATCTATATGTGTAGAGAGAGAGAGAGAGTATCAAGTCCCCATGTACCTGAATGAGGCCAAAAGCTATAAGCACCAGGAGAGAAGCAAACAGAAAGGGTCCTAGAAAACTGAAATCACTACCTCTCTTCACTGCCCAGAATGTATAGAGGGTTAGGCTAACAACCACTACAGAAGTGAGAATAGCAGCCTCCAAGATAATCTTCCCTGTTGTCCACAGAAAACAAACATCAGTTCAAATCAGTTAAGAAAGAAACTAGCATCTGACGTTAACCTCGAATCGACCTTGCATCTTTCCTACACATGTAATGGCGTGCTCAAAATAACTACATCATGCATCATGATTATGTGAGTATCATTAACGTTTTGAGGATCCCTATGGAAGCTCAATTCTCTAAGCAGTGGCAATCCAGTGATAATGAGTTCTGCAGTGGTGTACTACTTTGATTCATCTAGGGCTAGCTATAAGGGCAAGCAATTTGGTCGATTCAGTTTAAAGAGTGTCCATCTTGTCATTAGTAAACAGCACATGGGCCTGAAATTTAGTCCCAACGCTTTCTTTCCTGACCAGATGTCTTATTCATGCGAACCAGGAGGCTTTAAGGGCATGTTCATAAAATTTGGTCAGGAAATTCCTTAATAAGCGTCTGTTTCACTATGTTTTTCAGCTGAAATCTGTGAAGAATCCAGATAACTATTTGAGCTTCCACCACGGATCGATTCAGGGGTTTCTTCAACGGTAACTAAGGGAACACAATCGAATCTCTCGAGAATTTCAAGGAAAACAAGGATTAAGCTTTGTCTCTTTCAACAAAGGAAAATTTTGTGTTTTGTCCTCAATATATATCATCACATCTGTCAAATCTCACAGACGAACAATAAAAATCTCTCCAACGGCAAGAATTTTATCTGTCTTGAAAAACATTATACTGTGATTTTGTTTTGGTGTGCAATACAAAAATAGGTCTGTTTGCTTGATGGGAAATTATTGCAACTTTTTCCTGTTTCTCCAAAACGAACAGAGAATAACAGTTTCGTTCAAGATTCATACATCCAATTCCAAATCTTAGAAAAAATCTGAGTTGATTCCATTACAAACAATTATTGCCACCCGAAGTAAATAATTAAATTCTTATCTATTCATCGCTTAAACTTTTACAGCAACTTTTTTCGGGAAGTGAAATTTTAGAACAAGTGACAACTATTTATACGTTTTTCGTTCATTGCATGAAACAAAATAAAGAATTAGAGATACAAGAGAAAGGAAAAACAAATGAGAAGAAAATTGAATTAATGGAATCCCGACCAAAACCGTTCGCTGGGGAAAAAAAAAAAAAACTGAAGGAAACGATTCATACTCAAACCAATAAATATCGAGAGAGAGACAGAATGAGAGGAAAAGGAGATACCTTTGGTAAAAGCACAAGCAAGTCCCACGGTTAATGCAATCGAGATCGTGAACAGCATGAGAAGGAACATGTTCAGCGGGTGACGCTTGTGGAAACAATACAAGGGGCATAAAACTACATACAATAGAAAGCATTTCAAAGAAAACTTTCAAGAATGCACCAATTTAAACCGACAAATAATTTTATTGAAAAAAGAAAGAAGGATTAGAGAATTGAGAAAGTTACGTATGAAAGGAAGAACGCAGATGATGATGTAGACGGCAAGGCCAGCAGAAGTGTGGGCGATGAAGTCGGGTATGGGGCGGAAGAAGACAACGACGGCGGCGACGGCAGTGGTGAGAAGCATTTGCAAGCACAGGATAGCGTAAACTTTGCGGATGAAAGCCCAGCGGAGCTGGGGGCTCTCAAGCATCATGGGGTAGATTTGGTCGGCGTTGTTCTTTCCCCAAGCAGACTCAATGTCACCTTTGTTCGTCATGTTTGTGATCACAAAATGGGTGATGTCGGAGGATATGAAGCAAGATGGCCAGGTTCTGGGTTTTGTTTGGGAGGAGAGGAAGTGCGGGAAGGGGAGGGAAAATGTATAGAAGATGGGCGGAGCGTTTGATCGAAACGTCTTGGTTTTGGGGTTTAGAGGCGTGAGAAAGGAAACGTGGGAGTGCCACGTGCGCTTGGAGTAGCATATGTGTATGTGTGTAATGAGTTGGAAGGTTGTATATATAATGGGCGTAGCGAGTTTCTTGGCGCCTCTCTTCCATGGCTCTGCGTTTCTCCTTGATCAGCAGAGAGAGAGAGAGAGAGAGAGAGCTCTGTTTTTAGAGTTTGTTATGATTTTGAAATAAACGGCCATAATACGAGGGGTAAATGAATTACAGTATACAAGAACTTGGGCTATTAAGCCCAAACAAAACCAGCTGCCTAGATTGTAGAATCAAAGCCCAGAAGCATGCATGATCCACTACTTATATTGGGCCACTCCAACCAACAGGGTTTTTGGGCCACGGTTAACTTCCTGAAAATCACAATCCCCGTAACAAAAAAAATATCTTTGTGCCTCCAGAGCAGAGGCACTAAATGCCACACAAAATTACTTATCCCAAAAGACATGAAACTGTTTCAATAGCCGAGCACCTTCATCACAGAGTCATGCCGCCTTCTTCTGATGCTGCTGCTTCTGCTTCTGCTTCTGCTACATCTACAAATGTTTTTGAAATTGGGAAGTACAGGACGGTGCTGCAAACAGTGGAAGCTGATATTTGCACAGCAAAGTCAAAGCTTCCAATACCACCACCGAAACCGTTGTTGGTAGGGATGCCATGTGAAGCTGGAGAATTCCCACTACTCGTCTTCCTCCATGGTTACCTTCTCTATAACTCTTTTTACTCTCAGCTTCTTCAACACATCGCTTCCCATGGATTCATCGTCGTCGCCCCTCAGGCTCGTCTCTCTCTCTCTCTCTCTCTCTCTCTCTCATTACCTGCTACTTCGGTACAAATGGTTTGCAAATGAAGCAATTGGATTTGTTTCGCTTACAATTGAGGCAATCGAATTTGACGATGGCGACTCCTAATTCTAAGAACTGAACCAAAAATAGCACAGCATGCTCACATTCTTAAAGAGCCTTCATCTTATCAATATGTCAAAATTAGTTTTTAAATTCGGTCTAAATATTTTTATTTGTTTTTTATTTCTCTAAGATAATGTTTTAACACGTCATTTGACTATATATATGCAGAAAATAAAAGAACAATCATAATAATTTTTCACAAAAATTAAAAGGAATTCTCTAAAAATAATTTTTTACTAACTTTTAAAATCTACTTATCTATCTCCACAAATTTCAATACGAACAAATGTATTGTTGCAACTCCTCATGTTTTTTTATATACTCTTGTAAAATTAGCTATTATACAAACTATCTCATTTCATTTAATTTTTGTATAATTATTATAATTTTTTTATTTTTACATAAAATATAATAAACAATTCAAAAAATTATGTTATAAAAATATTTTATTCAACTTTTAACAAAATATCTTCTCTCGTCTCAATAGAATGATGTATTATGTAACCAAACTATTAATAAAAATTAAGCCTCAAAGTTTTTATTTATCCAAATATAATAATAAGATGAAAGATTTCTTGTCCTATCTCTTTGATTGCCTTAAAATAATATTCCGGATGTTCATATTCATAGTAGTGGTTCCGCCCCTTTGTTGGGCACTTGCAAAACCTGTAAGTATGGAGCTTTCATTTTCCCTACAGCAATAAATTATTAAGCTCCATGATATCTATCTCGTGGCGTGTTTTTGATTGGTCATGACTCATGATCGAATTTCAAATGCTGGACGCTCCGTATTTCGGAGCTACATACTCTGTTTTCTTCCCCTCTACCTTGAAATCCATGTTGCGGATGATCTCCTTTATTTACCTGCTAGAAACGTTACATTGTCATATATTTCATGATGCACCCTCTCTCTCTCTCTCTCTCTCTACTCTTAATGAATGTGTGAGATATGCAGTTGAAGCATTTGAATCGTACATATCTCATATTCCTAAAAATGTTTCTTTGCTATTCAATAGTTATACACCGTGGCTGGAGCAGATGCAACAGGTGACATCAAATCCACAGCAGCAACAACAAAATGGTTATCGGAAGGACTCCAAAACGTGCTTCCACCAAATGTTCGACCAAATTTAAGAAAGCTAGGACTTGCTGGCCATAGCCGTGGAGGCAAGGCCGCTTTTGCACTTGCCCTTGAAAAAGCAGAGACTTCTCTTAACTTCTCTGCCTTGATAGGCATCGACCCAGTTGATGGAATGGACAAAGGGAAGCAAACCCATCCACCAGTACTCACCTATGTTCCTCGTTCATTCGAGCTCGATATGGCTGTGATGGTTATCGGTACGGGCTTGGGTGAAATGAAAAAGAATCCTCTGTTGCCTGCTTGTGCTCCCAAGGGTGTTAATCATGAGGACTTTTTTAATGAGTGTCGAGCACCAGCTTGTTATTTTGTTGCCAAGGACTATGGTCACCTTGATATGCTGGATGATGACACCCCCGGTATTAGAGGGAAAGCTTCGTACTGTTTGTGTAAGAATGGGGAGTCTAGGGAACCCATGAGGAGGTTTGTTGCAGGAAATGTGGTTGCATTCATGAAAGCTTATCTGCTGGATGATAATAGTGACTTGATGGCTATAAGAGAGAGGCCTGAGACTGCACCGGTGGAGCTCAGAAATATTGAATTTCTTGGGTCGAATTTAAAGAGAAATGAGAAGTGTCCGGAGCCATTCTTAGAGGAAAATGGGGCTGCGCGCCTCTGACATTCCTGGGGCTGAGATTGAGTAGCTTGGTTTGGTGCCATGGGAGTTGTAGTTTCGATGGAATGCTCCAGATCAATCGGTATGTGTTTTTTCATACCAGTTAAAAGATCTAGTCGGTTTGCTGGATAATGGACAAATTGTCTTTGGTAAAATCCTAGCACGTAGCTATATGTTGAAAGGGCTTTGCTATATACAGGCATAGCATGCGGAGTCATTGTGCACGACACTGACGTGGCGTAAGCAGTTATATTAAAAAATAATATAAAAATAAAAAGAGCAAATAGAGGAAGAAGAAACAAGTGACAACTCGCTACCTCTCTCTCCCAGAAACAAGCATACACATGTCTCTTCCTCACTCACATTACCAGCTCTCATCTCTCTTCTTGTCTCTCAAATCGGCATTTGGACTCTGTGACTGGGCTCAGCCGTTACCCACTTCATTCCTCGGCGGTGAACCAGGTAAGGGTACTTTGCAAAATCTTTTATTTTCCAACATGACAGACTTTGGGACTGTGGATGTAAGGGTACTTTGAAAATGTTTCAATACTTAACTTAGAGAATGGTACTAAGATCTAATTTCCGTTATGGGGAAAATGAAAGCCAGAAAATTTCAAAGCTTATTTCCATTGGGTAGATTCAAGTAAAAGGCCAAGGGTTTTTGTTGGAGAAAAATAATGCTTTTGAAACTACAGGAATAGTATGCTTTGCTTATTTTCCTGGGCTATGGTGTATTTTGTGTTCGATATTTTGCCATTTTCACTGTGCTGCTTTTCCCCATTCACAGGGACCCATGTTCGATACTTGCCGGCAACATGTCGCGTGGCGAGGAAAATTGGCAAAGAAACTATTGTGGACGTTTTTTTACCAAATTAATTAGAGAAGAATCGAAGGATTACAACACAGGGAGAAACAGAAGTCTGCCATTTTTAATTGCTTGGAAGGTGGGTAGGAAGTCATAGTAATGCTTTGTAAAATGGACTGGGAATGGAAAAATTCGAGCAGAGGAGCGGGGAGGGGAATTAGGAAGAAGAAACTCACCATTTCATGGCATGCGATTTTTTCATTCTTACTCATCCCAGCGGCTAAACGCCGCGTTTGATTAAAGCCACGTAGGCAGTCGTGCGCGGGGCCTGCACCCCAGTGACTGAGTTTAGACTTTTTCATGTTGAAAAGTTGTCTCAATTCAACAGTTGAATGAATGCAAAATTATACTTTACATTGAGAATTAGTGAAGCTTCCAGGGTCGAGAATAAAACACATCAGAAGGTGATCTTACGAAAAGAATTTGATGATAGATCTTATTAGCAAATTTCAATCAATTAAACTTACAACAAATCATGTAAAGCCGATCTTGCATATATCCAACTCCAGGAAACAAAGAATCGAGCAAATCCAAGCACAGCAATATGCTGGCTACAATATTTGCCCCGGTAGGAGGAAACCAAAATGCTCCTCAGTTCGTAGAGATAATAAAGCAAGGAGTCGGTGATTGAAAACAAACAAACATGTAAATAATTTATCTCCTGCTTAACAATTTCTGCACAAGCCATCATGGATATGAACACAGTCATGCCGGCCTGCCTGAAAACGTACAAAACACCAAAGGCCAAGCAAAAGAGTCTATTTTACAGCTTCCAAGAGGGACCTAGTGGAATTGTTGCGGTAAGGTGAAAAGGGTTTAGATCTTCTAGAATTACTGTATGAACTCTAAAGGTTAGAGTGACATAGAGATAAATAAAGCAAGTCTTCCAACATTTAGTGGGTACGCATTTAATGTTATCTATAAAGTTCGACCCTCCTACAATAATAAATGTTGTGTTGAATATAAAACGAGCTAGAGTCCAGCTCATTGGAAACTTATTTTCAAAAGTAAAGGAAAAGATAAGACAATGAAGTGATAAAGTTAAAGACGTTTACTCAGATATAAATATGTGAAAGTGTCGTAAGGCAAGTAGGATTCAAATCCTCCAAAGAATAAAGATAAAAATGATGGGTTCTCTCCTCAAATTATTGGCTCCTCCTAATCTTTAGATTTTTATGATAGATTGTGACTTCTTCAACCTCCCAAAAGTACTACTTCCTCTGTTGTAAAGTTATAAAAATTCATAAGAGGCTGCAAAATTATTAAATATAGTGACTTCTGACGTAGTTACTTATACCGAATCACGTAAATTTTTTTTATCTTATTTACAATTTATATGCTTAATTTATTTATCATTTATTTCATATATGAGTATCTAACAATAGTATCAACACATAAGCCATCATCATGAGCCATTTAACAGCATTGGACGACTCTGAAAAAATTGCATCAATACCATGGATCCAATTTTTTTTAAGGTGACATAGGTAACTTTTATGATCTTGAATTTTACTTAAAACACGCGTCTAACCACTGGCATTGGTGCAGGTAAATGTAAATGCAAATCAAGATTTAGTTAACAACCCCACTTAATTGTCTATATTGGAAGAGATAAATGCTTTTTTTTGTCTTATAAGCTACAATAAATCTACATATTTGGAGGGTCACTATTCCTGATCTATTGAATATTTTATGAGTTATTTCTCTTTCCTTCAAAATATTATTAGGTTTTCAAAAAAAAGATAGTTGGGAAAAAATAATTTAATTATAAATTAACATAGTAATTAATATATGGTCAATATAATTGTAAATTGTAAAATATTTAAAAAAATTAAGAAAAAATTAATACTATTAAATTAATAACTTTTTTATTATTATTTTGACTAATAAATAGATAATCCAATATTAAAATCTCCCTTAAAAGAAATAGACAAAAAATAAAATATATGATTTTAATCAAATTTTATCTTTACCTTTACTTAAACTAATGCTAATGCTCCAAAAAAAAAAAATTTGGCAACCAAATTTTGGCTTGCATTTAATTACGTACGTTTGGCCAACGTGAATGAATAAAATGAAAGAAAAATCTAGTTGTAAGGATAATTATGTATTGATTTATACATTAATTTAATGTGATTGATCAAAAAGTAAATTTTATTAAAAATAATATTAATTTAAATTTTAAATATAAAAAAATTAATATTAATAAGTAAATTAATACGTAATTTTAATTATATATAACAAAACTCTAAAATGAAAGGGATGCAAAAGCGGAGTCTTGTCGAAAGGAAGATCCCCCACAATGAGCTGCTCAGGGAAATGAATGACCGACAACAGTACTCCTACTCCAGACAATTTCAGAAGCCGTGAGTGTAGAGGCTATATATGAGAGATTGCTATTTTGTCCGATTATTTTGATATTTTATTTGGATATTTTATGTATTTTAATTTTTTATTAAATATTTTTATTTAATAATTAAAAAAGTATTTATTAATGTATTAGTATTTTTTAAAATATTAAAAAATATTTTAAAATAATAAATAAAATATAAATAAAATAATTTAAAAAATAATAAAATAAATTTACATTAATGGTAAGATAGAGCGATGATAAGTAGCGGCAGAGTAGCTGGACTTGGCTATATATATATATATGCTGCTTGCATGCAGCAATTAATCGCTCGAATAATTTTATATACAATCGTTAAATACGTAAATATCGTGTAAATGTTTTGAAAAAATAATATAATTTATTATTAAAACAAATTTTTTTCTATAAATTTTATATTTTATTTAATTTTTTTAAAATAATTAAGTGATGATTATACAATTTACCATTACAAATATATTTTCTCTATAAAAAGCGTAGACTCCGCACACTACTTCTCTCACTTTAGATGTATGAATTTATCATAGAGTAATACTATATATAATTATTTTTACGTATTTTTTATATATTTTATTAATATAATTGGTTGGATTAATTTTTTTTAATACACAATCAATTATATCATTAAAATGTGAGGACAAAAAAATAACTACTAATAAAATTTTTATTTATGATCATATGATTGCACGTATTACAAAAAAAAATAAATTTTTACGATTAATTAACAACAATGAAAAAAATATTAACAATTAAAATTAATTATTAATATATTTTTCGTTGTTATTAATGAGTTATAAAAGTCAATTTTTCGTGTAACCACGGGCAGCAAGTTTTAGGACATCGCAGCACGCTGGCTCTAAAATCAATTATCTATCTGTTCCATGCACCAAACATCTCATGATTACAGCACCACCGTACAACACCAAGAAATTATACATCATTCCGTAAGAAATCATCTATATCTCTACTTTAGGGTTTGAAATTACGGTTTTTTGGTGCCACCGGTTTACCCTTTTCTCTCTCTCTCTCTCTCTCTCTCTCTCTCTCTCTCTCTTTGCCTTTTCTTTTTTTCTTTTTGTAATTTTTTTGGGGACATGATCAAGGCGTTTGAACATCCAACAGTGGACTGATCAATAGTCCTTAGCTAAAAGACCATGTGCACGTCGTGCTATTCGGCTAGAAGGCTGTCGACATCCATTTACCCTTCTCATCTGTTTCTTAAAGTTATAATCTCACCCGGCCAATTCAGAAAATTTGATCACAAGCTTTTAAATAATTTATTTGTGAGCGAGATGCTAGGAACGTCTATGTCATTATTATGATCATTTTCATTTTGTGAAGTACTGGATTTTAGAGAATTTGTTGGCTGTTCAAAGGCAGTATGTGTATGATCACTACTAGAGTTAATATCCATGGAAATTATGGAGATCAGAGCTGCAGCTGTACTATACATGAGATCTCGTCAAAATAAAATGTACGCCGGTCATGCTAACCAAAAGAAGGAAAGTCGATACAGGCCAAGGTAGGAGAACCTGCTATCAGGATCCAGAAGACTGAAGAGAACGAAATAAACAAGCCAATGTTCATTAATGTTTGTTGCTCTTTCGCATGTCATTTTGCGGAGTTTCGACGTCGGGATCTTCTAGTTTAGATAATTCGCTCAAAATTACGTCATCCATTGGAAATACACTTAAAATGCTGAAGAGATGAGTGCAGTAATTAATAATTAATGCATGCCCAGTACGACAAGTCACATGATGCATGCACCATAACGAGAAATACTAAGGATAAAAACTCTGGTACTAATTTAAATGGTACGAGGTGAGAGAATGGCCGAAAGCTCTTATTATTTAACTAATTAATTGATTCCCATGGCAAACCTAGGCATGCAGACGGCATTGAACTTGAACTAAAGCTCGTCATGTATATGCGGAGAGAGATGAAGATGAAGTGAAGACGTCGATATTATATGCAGCGTACGTCCTTTGTTTAATTAACAACTGCCATATCTAATTTAATTACAGTTTTAACTTCCTCTCATCAATGCGAGTCCAACCATGCTCAAAGCCAAATACCATCATATCTAATTCAACTACCAGAACCAGAGAGAGAGAGAGAGAAGAGGGCGCCCCCAGCCCCGGGGGGGGGTGGCAGGGGGGGGCTATGGAGATCAGGTTCTTACGCGCGTTCCCAATGATCCCTCCCCCTTGGCCCTCGCAGAAAAGAAAAACCCGGTAATAAAACTGCAACACTTAAGATAAACCTGAAAGAGAACCAGCAATGAGAATGCTGGTAGTCCACGACCATGACCGTTAAAATTATTTACTAAGATTCATGATATTTACTTGTTTCTCTGCGCGCAGTGCATGTGCTTCTTGCTCTCTGCTCTGGTTTTCTGTTACTTTCTTTTAAGGCATAAAGAGCTTATTCCCGCACTGGCATCGCCAAGCTTCAGGGTAGTACTCCAGCGGAGTGCTCATTCTAGGGTGAATGGGCACTCGCATGGGCGAGCACGGCGAACACCTCCCGCACTTAGATCGGCACGTAGGCGGTGATGATCCGAAGCCCAGAGCCCTATGACTCGGGGCAAACCGCTCAAATATCGCCGATCCTGCTAGTCGTTTCTCGCCCTTCACGGCCTGCTGCCTCAGTACTGCTTGACTACCTGGAAGATAAGGAGCAGAATGAGTCTCGGTGTTGAAATTGTTGATCATAAGTGTTGGTGTGGTTTTTGCGCGCGTACCGTGTTGGGAAAGAGAGATGGCTGTGGCGGAGGCAAAGAAGAGAAATGTGAAGGCTGTGAGAGTTTGCAGAGTGCGACAACAGTGACGATGGTGGTGGCGGCGGTGCAGTACGCCCATTGCAGGCATGGGAGCCGGGCAGGTTAGCGACAAGCCCTCCCGAGAAAATATAAATGCGGCTCAGGAGGGAGGAGAGATTGCATTCTTAAAAAGGAGTGACGTTAATATTGCAGATTTTGCGTGTAATCGTGTGACTCTCCAAGTGTCGCAACTAAGTCAAAGATACTATACCTGAGAGAGAGAGAGAGAGAGAGAGAGAGTTGTACCGGCCGACATCGTGGGGCTGGGTGAGCTTGGGAGGTGGACCTCCTATGCCCTGAATATGATTGTGATGGCCTTCATGATCAGGATGAATACAGGCCGTATAGGACACTATGATGGTTAACGCCATTTTGATAACCAGCTGCCGAGGGGAAAAAAAATCTCATCCTGGAGTGGTTTGATTATCCTCACAGAAATTAATATGTTCGTTATAGAGAAAATCTTTAAGCTATTATGCAGATTTATGGGCCACAATTGCATTTCAGTGTATCAGAATGGACGTGAAAAGGAAAACTCTGATATTCATTATGTATGTATTACAACCTACTGTTTGTATTAAGAAGGGATCCTTTTATAGAGCAAGGATAAGGTGGATATACACATGAGGGATGCAGGGTAACAAAACATTTACAATAGCTGTCAAAAACAGAATGCAGATTCTATGAAATTATTCGAGAAGTTTCTGTTGCTGAGGTGGTATTTTCTTGGTCATCTGAATCATTAATCTTGGAGAGTCCATTTGTGTGGCATAGGTTGATACAGTGAAGGAGATAAATACGTATATGACTTTAAGTGGGCTTCACTCAAATTCAAATAAGCACTTGAAATCCTCAAACTTTGATAAAAATTGTAGTTTTTTGTTACAAGATATTTCAGTATAGACATGAGCTTTTGTCTAGTAATAACCCCATTTCCTCATATTAAATATATTATTGGTATAAAAGATGCCAAATGAAGAAAGATTCACAAATATATATATATATATTATGGAAATTGTATTAATGTTTTTAACTCTATGCACGGGGGTGTTGTAAAGGGTAATATTTACACGAGGAGTATAAAGGGTGCTGGAGTAGATCGATGAATGAAAACGAGAACACGTGTGGGGCGCAATAGAGGGGCGGGGTGGTGTTGTAAGGGGAAGAAGTTGAACATCTGAGTCAAGCCTCTGAAGTTGAGACGGACCCCCGACCCCACATCATAGCTTTCGAGTTTTTCCCCTAACGTGGCGTGTACAATGCCCCTATTAAATTTTCCAAACAGAGTGGGGGACCCACTTTTTCTGTTCTTGTTTCTTTTCTTATTGGAGCAGAAAGAAAATATTAATAATATCGTGTTGTGACAGAATCTGGAGAGCATGAGAACTTAGAAGGTGGGGGTTTCATTAAATGAGGCCGTTGGCCGCATGTTGTTTCTGCGGAGTTCCGGCCTTGTGGGGTTTTGCGGTTCGGTAGCATTTAAAACGATCCCATGACTCAGCCTATTGAGGAGAGTGAGGACCCAGAGCTAGACTGCCCAGCAAAGATAAGAATGGCCTTCTTTTCAAATAAAATTGATATGCTTAATTTCGTTTAATTATTACTCCATTCGAAGCTGCTTTGGTGTCCAAAGAGGTTGAGAAGGTAAGATCAAGATGCTGACGATTTGAACAGTCGTGTAAGCAACATTCTAAATGCCTGCTTACAAACAAAAGATGATGAGTTGCAGTGCACATGATTGCACTTGCACTGCTTCTTTTGTCCATCGGGTGGGGGATTAGTGATGAATCAGTCCGGTCAGGGGCAAAATTCTTAGTTGGGATCTCTCTTTCCATTTCTTCATATTATCTGATCTCGGTTATCAGAAGTTTACCCAAAAACTTTGTACTTGACAAGATTATTTATCTGCCCACCGTCATCCATTTTGGAGTTCTTTCTCATCTTACAAGTCAAAAGAAAATTTAGACTCTTTATGATGGATGAGTATGAGATCATTACTAAAATAATAATAATATTTATAAATAATAATGAAATAATTTAAAACATGAAATCACTGTAAATTTAAATAAATAAAAATAGATAAATTTAACTATTTATATTTATAATATAAAGGATAGGGTACCTTGAGGAGAAGGGCCATATGGATCATGGATGTAGAGGCAAGTCTAGAGCTAGTACGATGGCATGAGGCTGAGGAGTAGCTGGTAGGCAACTGTACGTAAAACCAGAGCAGCAAGCAACCATTATTTGTTTGTTTCTTAGACGTCGGGTGTGGAACAGTGGAAGGTTTGAAAGCGACACCACGGCTGGGCTTGAATCTACAGTTCTACGACGTACATGCTCCTATACGACAAATAAAATGTTGCTAAATGCGTATATCCCGGCCCCAGCGATTCGAATTTATTGCGTGAACAGTTTTAAGGTTGTGTTTTTTTCCTAGATAAATAATCTTATATTATTGAAACAAAAAGTGTTGATAGGGAGATTACTCCCATGTTACATCAAACAAATCCAAATATATCCATCCAAGGTCTGTGTCTTAAATGGTCCAATCAAAGGGTTATTTATTTACTTTTTAACACGAGCCTAAGGTCCAATTCATTCAAAATTTCAAACCTTGCCTTAATGACTATTGAGAGAGAAAAGTACCAATAGAAACAATGAGCTGTCGACATTTTGGTGGAAAATAAAAAATAAAAAATTGACCGATTAGGAGTAAGGTCGTTCATGTCTGGGAGATCAGATCGAATCAAGATAGGCTTAACCATCACAACGGTGCCATTAAATGACCGAATTTGACGCTAAAGCTTAAGTGGAAGTATATATATACAAGGATTTGGGTGATTATTAAATATACCTATTAAATATGTACATATGTAAAAACGAGTTTTTTTATTTTTTACTAAATTTTAAACATTCTGAACCATTAAAAAATAATAAAACTATATATAAATTTATTAATAATTACTTCCTTAACTATTAAAATATATATATATATATATGAGTGAACATATTCAGTGAGTATATCTAGTAGTCATACTATTTGATGCCGGATCATAATTAAAGATTATTCTTACGGCTAGATAAACAATAGAAGCTAGAGATTAAGACTAAGAAAAATCATAAATAAAGGGAAACTATGAGATAATCTAATATTAAGGTTTGAGATAATCATAAATCAAATATCCCCTTCGGAAACGGGGAACCCACAAACCAAATTTAAATAGCTAAACCAAAAACGAAAAAAATTGTAATTAAGGCCAAATAATAGAATACAAAATAAAATAACTATGGTTAAGATTTAGTTTAAAAATCTGGAATAAAATAATTACTAAAAATAAATATTACCGTTAAAAAAGGACAACAAATGAAGGAATTAACTAAAACTAATGATTTAGAGGTAAAAAGGCTGATTTTGGGGTCAACAAGGGGCCACCAAACGAAGCTTGTAGCAAGGGTTGCATAACATAAGCTTCTCGAGAGAGGAGGGAGATGCGGCCGATCTAGGTGGTGAGACAAATATGTCGTCGAGCTAGTCAGCTCGACATTGTGAGAGAGAGAGAGAGAGAGAGAGAGAGAGAGAGAGAGAACGTGGTGAGAGCGAGAGACTTAAGTATGATTTGGTAGTAAGATGCAAATTTTGAATTTTAAGATAAAATATTAAAATATTATATTTTAATATTATTATTGTTTTTGGATTTGGATTTCAAAAAATTAAGAAAAAGTTAAATTATTTGTTATATTTTATATAGAGATTTGAAAAAGTTGTAATGATGAGATGGAAATTTTAAATTTTGGATAAAAATTCTGAAGGGTCAAACCGTACCTTACATACAATGGAGGTTGTTAACCAAGACGACGGTGGCGTGGAGAGTAGCACAAGGTAGCTGTTGGGGTTGGCCAGTGCGAAACCAATGGTGGATAGTGGCTGGTCGAGGTCGACGATGGCTAAAAAATTAGGAGTTGAGCTTGGGGAGGCGTTTCTTGCTTTGTTTTGGTGCAGGGGAAATAAGGGATGATGGAGGCTTGAGTGGCTACTCCTACATTTGGTTTAGGGCTAGCTACGGTGGCTAGGCGATAGTTTTGATGGAGTTGGGTGAACATTGATGGCCAGGCGATGGTGGCCAGACGTGGTGCAATGTCTACGCACAGTTGCTGAACTTCAAGTAGGGGTAGACGTTCTCAACGATAACAGCTTGCTACTAAGGCTGAGGTCGTGAAGGGGGCTTGTCATGTTGGGTCGTTGTGGAGAAACTAGGTGGCTCGCATGGAAGAGCTTGGCAATGGGGGCTAGCTTACAGTGGTGCAACGACAATCCTAGTGTAGAAGTTGATCAATACGTGCATAAGGGCCAATTTTGAGATATTTGGGCCCACGTCATGGCTGGCGTAAAGATTTAATAAATGGGTTAGCCTAGTTAGCATAGTCCAAATAACCTCTTTGGTTTAACTGTCTTTGAATGGGTAGAGTATTTAACCAACACTAATGGACTTTGACTCAACTCCTAAAATAATCTAACTTGTCCCATAATTTGTTTGGGCAAATTCTCACTTTGTCCATTAAAAAATTATAACTTAATATCAAGCCCAATAAAATCCATATTATGTCAAAATAGATTTTGGGCCCATAGCCTATTCTAAAATTACTCATTAAAGCTCAACTAGCCTTTTCATACATATTAATATAAAATAAAAAAAATTTGAACCCGAGCTTCGTGTTTGGCCTGGGTGTTACACTTCTAGGCCATTTAACAAAAGGAAGAGTAAGGACTTCTTCAAGCTCTGAATGGAAAACTCCAAATTGAACTTTAATTCTCTGCGTTAAAGGAGTTAGACCCTAGTTGTACTATGAGATACGAGAGAATTAAAGACCATGAAAAACTATAAAATACTCTCATTACAGTAGATTTACCCTCCAAACAATATGTGGACGTAGACCCTATGCCAAATCACGTAAATCTGTATGTCTCAATTTCTATTTTACATTTATTGTATTTACTTTTTATTCACTACTATGAATATATGTACAGGCACTGTACCACTGCTCTAGATTACCACTTTAGGGTATGGACAACATTGATCGAGGCTCGAGCCGCCATCCTAAACTAGGGATGACTCTTTCTCTTGTTTCGACCCATGGAGAAATTTACGTCCTTAACACTACAAATTAGTAAGATTTTATATGATATATTAAATCTATCTTATAATAAAAGTAATTTTACAATTTAATATACCACATCAAGCCATATTTATCTAACATGGCTTCATATGATTTTATTTTATGAAATCTTTTTATGGCTAAAATATTTATCTTACTAATATATTTTAAATAATTTTTTTAATATTGTAAAATTATCCATTGTTCTAAAAGTGAAATATATAATTAATGAGATGAAAAGTGAGGATTCCAATTTCAAACATAAAATTATTATTTATAAAAAAAAAAAACTTCAATTAATAAAAAATAATAAAATTATTTATTCATATTATATTATTGACTTGGAAAATGCTAAGTTACCCCTCTTTTGACTGTTAGTGCATTTTTTTAAAATTTAATTTTAATGTTAATAAATATTAAAATACACTAGCAGTCAAAACCATAGAGCAAAACCAACGGTCCTTGTATTAAGACTTAATTGACTTAGGCTCTATTTGGATATTATGACTCTTTCAGATCATCTGTGAATACTAACGAAATAATTTTTAAATATTAATAAATTGTTTGTAAATAGTAGTTAAATAGTATTAAAATAATTTAGTTCCCAAACATACCCTTATACTAAAAGAAAATGCTATGTTGCCTCTCAAGTGTACCGCTATTGTATTTTGATTTTTTTTAAAAAATTATGACTAGTATATTTGTGTATTTGTTTTCCTAAAATTTAAAAAAAAAAACAATACCAGATATAGTTATAGAGTATGCAAACGATGTACAATCTTTTTGAAAAAGAGCGAGATCTATTATTAAAAAATAAATTTTTTCTTTCACGTGGATTTCCCGTATGCCCGATCAGCCCGTTTTAAAAAGTCCGACCCGACCTGAGTTTTAGCGGTTATAATATAACCGGGTGACCAACCCGACTACTTAGCGGGTTTGCATTTCCGTTTCAACCCGTCCGCATAGAAACTTTCTTCTGCAACCCTAGCCGTCCAAGTCTCCCAAACTCTCCGATGGCCATGAGAAAAGCTATTCTCTCCTCTCCGTACGTGATGGTTTGGATCGCCCTCAGCTTCTCACTCATTTCGTTTCACATGGCCTTTTGCTTCTCTCCGTCGCCTACCTCCTTATCTGAGTCTTCAAGGTCGTGGGAGAGCCCGTCTTCAGACCCAAGATCTCTACGTTAGGTTTGTCGTCCCCATCGCCGCCCTCTACTCCCTCTCCCTTTGGTTCTCCGGTCTCTTTCACCCAATTGCTCAAGCCGTCAACCGTCTCGGTCTACTCCATCCAGATGCTCAAGCCGTCGCCCGTCTCAGTCTACTCCATCAGCCTTACTTGATGTCGATTGAGATAACGGGACAGGATGGAGAGGACGAGAAGGTGATGTTTTCGAATACACCCGTGTAGGTTTTATCTCCATATTTTAATGGAATCTATTGTGTTTTGATTGCTTGGCTCGTGAGAAAACGAAGGAAAAAATAAATCATGGTGTTTAGTGAAGAAAAATGAAATGGGTTATGTTGTGGAGCATTCGTCTGTTTGGTTGGGGATTTTAGTTGTTTGGCTCCCGAGAAAATGGAAGAAAATGAAATCGAGTGAAGAAAATGAAGTGGGTTCTGTTGTGGAGCATTGGTCTGTTTGGTTGGGGATTTTAGTTGTTTGGCTCCCGAGAAAATGGAAGAAAATGAAATCGAGTGAAGAAAATGAAGTGGGTTCTATTGGGGTCGGGTCATGCGGATTCAACCCGGTTTTATTTTGATCGGGTCGGACGAATCTATTTGGATTTTGAAATGTAACTGTTTCGAGTCGGATCAGGTCTAAACTCGGTTGGGACAGGTCGGGTTGCAGGCCTACTCTCAAGTGTACCACTATTGTATTTTGATTTTTTTAAAAAAATTATGACTAGTGTATGTGTATTTTTTTTCATAAAATTAAAAAAAAAAAAAACAATACTAGATATAGTTATAGAGTATGCAAACGATGTACAATCTTTTTGAAAAAGAGCTAGATCTATTATTAAAAAATAAATTTTTTCTTTCACGTGGATTTCCAATTTACTAACTTTTTTTAAATAAATTGTACGAAGCTTACGTATTACACGTATGCAAATATTATTTCTCTTAAAAAAAAGAATACACTAACATAAACTTGAAGGGACTGAATATCATAATCAAATACTAAAATATAGAGTTTTGCTACTCATTATCCTCACACACTCCACACCACTTATTTTTATTTTTAATTTTATTATTTCTAAACTAATTGAGTTCTCCTATCTATTATCCATACACCATATATTTAGTTAGAGAACAAAATTAAAAAATTATGTATAGTCGTGGTGTGAAAATAATGAGTATAATTTTTTTAAAGAACAACTCTACATGCAATCTTGAAATGCGTAAACGATATGTAACCATTTTGAAAAAGAGTGTGATTTATTATTAAAAAATTAATTTTTTATATAAATCCTATATTTTATTCACTTTTTTAAAAATAATTATACGATAATTATATAATTCACAATTACAAATATTTTTACCCTTTTTCAAAAAATATTTACGTCGGCTTAGCTCCAGTTTGTTATTAACTGGACATCTCCTATTCTAATAACTAAGCATTAACACGCGTGTTCTTTTCTAACAAATGGTGGAGATTCAAACTCATGGGTTTTAAAATTTTATTTTTCAAGCATCTCCCTTAAGGAATATATACATGTATATACATATAATTCATTATTTTATGAGCAGAATTAAAAAATATTATAAAAATGTTGTTATTTTATATAAGTATAATTGATTAGAGTCGTATAAGATCACCTAAATAGTCATATAGTCAGCTTGTCGACACTTACTTATATTTTGTAACATATTGTGACTGCAAGAATAAATTTTTATCGAATGGTATAATGTGAGTAAAATATTCTAATATGTTATTTTGTTTTTCTTTATTTTTATTTATTAAACTCTTGTTTTTAAAAAAAGTAAAACTAAAACAATGATAAACAAGTCTAGCACTACGCTTATTTTTTATTAATCTCTATTTGAGTTTCAACATGAATATATATTATTCAAATTGAGTTTGAGTTGAGCTTTAATTTGATTTTTTAATAATCGAGTCAAGTTTGGTCAAACACTACTTCAACTTGAACTCGATTTGATTATAATACTACTTCCTCTTATTCTTAAAAATTTGAGACAATATTGTAAACTTGAGATACTGACAAATGAATTTATAATTTAATTTCTCCTTTAAAAATGATGATAATGAGTATAAATTCATAGTTTTATATTTAAAACCAAGAATCGTGTAAGTATATAATTTTAATAACAGAAGATATCATGTCAAATTCTTAAAATATCAATATTTTTATAATTATGCTCATAAAATAGTGAGTTATATATATATATACACACACTATGATAATATATACACACACTATGATATGATCAACGTGCAAAGTACGTTTGTCTAATTGGGTGAAATGATTATTTTTATGAAAATAATATATCTTCATTTTCAATTAACAATATAGTAAATAATTATATCAAAGTCTATTAAAGTATACAGTAAAGATCTCATTTTAACAAAATAGACTAATCCGTTCAAACAATTATTAATTTCTTATTATCATTATTACTGAACTTAGTTGTAGTAGAATGATAGTTAATAATATAAATTAAATAAAACTATTATTTATGCAAATACAAATATTGAGGCTTAGGAAAAGGCCTTCAACGGAATAAAACTAACTAAAAACAAGTCTTATAAAAATAACCTCGATTCCAACATAAAATAACTTATTTATTTTGTAAAACTTAAGCTCTTCAAATAAATCAAGCTCACATAAACCATTAGTCCAGAAACAATTCAGCTATGTCTTAAACTCTAAAGAGTATATACATATATGTAATAATAATAAAATGATCTTTTATTAAATTCTATAAGAGAGCTACGCATCAAATAATCAAGAGTTTTAAAAAAATTTGATAAAATATGACTTAACGGATTTAATGAAAAAATAAGAAAATTTAATAAAAATAATAATAAAATTATTATTTATAATTAAATAACCACTTATTTGAATAATCTTGCTGGTGGGATTTTTGTGATTTTATTTGTAATCTGTCATAGATATTTTGTTCATGTTGTCGGTCCATACAAAAGTTATGGGCCCATGGCAGATGCTTATGATTAAAAAGAGTTTTAAAACTCATGAGTTTGAATCTTTACCGTTTGTTGAAAGAGAATACACGTGTCAATGCTTAGTTATTAGAACAGGAGATGTCCTGCTGATGACGCACTGAAGGTAAGCCGAACCCGTGCTGTCACCGGTTGCTTGAACAAAACGAGGGGCCTGGAGGTTGGGATTAGAGAAAGTGGTATTTAGTGGGCCGAACAGAGAATTGATGGACTGAAGGAAGTAAAGAGACAACAAAAGTCTGGCCCATATTAAATGTAGCATTTTAGCCTTTTAGGCGTTCTCTTTGACAACTCATCTCCACAAAACAAAGTCAGGACAACGTACGGTACGTCATGTCATAATGCGGTGAGTCAGAGACAATAGTAAAAAGCTCGAGAAGTTTTTTTTTTTTTTTTTTTTTCCCCTTTTTCTTCCTTTTCCCAAACTTAATATCATTATAATAAAAAAATAATACATAAAAAGGGTAAAATTTTTAAACAAACACTTTAAAATAATAAATAGCAGTGCATAATGATTGAAAAAAAAAATTTATTTGAGGCAAATTTTTTAATCCCTTCACATGTCCTACAAGAAAATGTCGTATTATAGAAAGACTGATATAAAAAGTGTTCACATAAAAGCGAATAATGGAACCACCTCTTGAGACGGTAGGACCTCCGTTGTAAATGGTGGATATGGCAGATGCATTGTCACTTATTGTTTTGAGATGATTTTTTTAGAGGTTCTCTATCCTTTGTACAGGATTACGGTTTAGAAAAAATGGTAATATATGGTAGCAGCCGGAATTTAAACCGAGTCGCCAGCTAAGGGACAACACTATCGGTGGCGGCGCATGCAATACACGGGCCACCTTAGGAAGAGAGCGGACAAGCTAATTCAAAGGATCAAGGGTTGGTGTAGTCGAAGAAGCCGCACGTGGCCACAAAAGAGGCTTCAGGACACTGTTGCGCGTAGAAAACACATAAGATAGGGTTAGGCGTGCATCAAAAGCGTCGTGCAGAAACGTAATTTTCTACTGCGAACATGAAGATCGACGGCTATAGAGACGATGCGTGTAGGAAGAAAGATGTTGGGAAGTAGCATATTAGTGAGAGTTGACGCTATGGAGAGAGAACCAAAAAAAAAAAAAAAAGAATAGAAACAAACAGAAGGATATATAAATAAAAGAGCCACTAAGATTGTTATGAGAGGAGGTGGTCAGAACCAAGCTCCAAACCCAGATGGGTGGAATATTGAAAAAGGGTTGAGGTTCGGCGATGATACGGAGAGAAAATGAAAACGAAAAAACTATCCACTATGGAAGCCTTTAGAGCATTGGCAATGGCTGGCCATTGTCAAGTCTAAAATTTAGCTAGAATTTCATCTTTTAGCTATAGTATTAAATTTTAGCTAGATAAGTCCGTTGGACTAGCCATATTATAGGTAAAATAATAAAATAATATTATATATTTAAATAATATTACTTTTTTGTTTTGATATTTTACAAATACATTTTCTCATGAAGCAAAGCAATATATATATATATATTTTTAAAGACAACTTAATTTATATTTTCCACAAATTTGAAAGAGATATATCCCAACAATTCAAAGCATCTTCAACCAACAACTTAACCAAAAAAACAGAGGCAAAAATTCCAGTTCTTGTAACAGAGATAATGCCAATCCTCCTAGAACTTCACTGCATGTTCTGGAAGCGTTTCACAATAATGCTGCTCATATCCATAAAACGCCGTGGACAGTTTGAAAGGCAACTAGGCTCACTGGAACCAAGCAAAGCAGTATAAAATATTAAAATAGAAATTTAGTCCCTGTATAGTAGTAGCTCTTCATAGATGGCGAGGGTTGAAGAATTACTTTAATCCAAGTCTCAAATTTTTCATCTATAACCAGTTTAATGTGGAAAAAAATAACTAACAAAATGTAAAATTTGAACTTGCATTTCGCAATGGGAGGCTGCCAATGCTCTTAAAAGCTCGAGAAGTTGTTTGTGTAGGGAGGTCTAATAATAATAATTATTATTATTACTATTATTAGCGACAGAAATGGCAGTAAAAACCCGTCATATGAATTTATACCACGAAATAATTATTATTATATCTAGGGACCATAGTCAACTGATTACAGCCATACTGTACAAAGGCGGTAGTGTCCCCCTGTCAACTTAGGGGGTACTGCCGAATGCTGTAAGCCACTGTATAAGCTGTTACAAATTCATTATAAGTCATTAATTACACATGCCCTCTTACGTCACTATTCTTCATCTTAAGGTTGCATATCCCACTCTTTTTTCAACTAGAATGTTGAAAAGAGTTGACGAGTGAATAATGCTAATATAGTTGTGTAATATATAGGTATCGAGTAAATACTTTTTTTTTTTCTTTTTATTAAAAATAAAATTTATTATTAAAAAATTAATTTTTTATTATATAAATATTTATAAACTTACTATTTTTAAAAAAATTATGTTATATTTATACATTTTACCATTATAAATATTATTTTTCTTTATATATATTTTATACATTTTCAAAAAGTCTTGTGAAATTTCTTTCTGTCGACTCTTAATTAGTAAATACTTAATTTAAAAAATTTTTTATATTACATTATTTGATATAATATATTAAATTATAAAATTTATTATATTATAAAATAAAATTAACGTAACATATTATATTATATTAATTTCTAAATTTTATTTAATATTATTTTCTAAATCTGACGATACTTCTTTTTCCTAAATTACTTATATATTAACTCTAAAATTAAACATCCAAATATTACCAACATTGTGATCAACTAAACGCCATCACACCTTCTATTCGATTTGACAATGTCTAGAGTCGAGACCCCTTATATTTGACACCAAAGATGATTAAAATCTAAGCATTGCATTCATTTTCTAGTAAATTTATATGTTGATCTCCATAAATATTTAAGAGAAATGCTATTATTAATCTAAAATCCCATCTTCTATCTTCTTCAGTTACATGTAATGTTACATTGTTATGTCAATCACTAAAATGTCATTCACTTTAAATCTATTACATCATCATCATGAATTCATGCATAATTGGATAACAAAAAGATAAATCATATATATAAGTCTTAAATGCATAGATTTTATATAAGTCTTTTATAAAAAAAATTAAACTCCATAATGAAAAGGTGTGAATTGTTTTTTCAGGATTCATATTTTTTAAAAATTTATATATTTAAAACTTGTACATAATGTTACTTTAATAAAAATTATGATAAATAAAATTATTATTTAATATTTATAGTAAAGTTTTATGCGATCCTGTCCTTACACCTTCGTTTTACTTTGTTGTTAAATGAAAACGCCACTACTGTTCCCCCGTAGGGGAGAAAGAACAAAGAAATAAAAAGCTGGAGGGAGTTGAATAATAAGTAAAATAAAATAAAATAATAGAAGAGGATAATTAGTTTAGACAATAATAATTAAGACAACATAGTACGTGGCAGGCTAGGGTGCATCCTAGCTTGTAAAAGTCCCTAGCAAAGAGGAGAGTCTCCGCCGCGCCTACTCTTTCTTTCTCCAAACTCACCCACCCACCCACCCACCCGCACGCACTCTCTCTCTCTCTCTCTCTCTCTCTCTCTCTCGCACGCTGTCGTCCCACCTCGCCTCCACTCCCCTCTCCTCCTCTCCCAACACATTTAACCCATACCCACCACAAAATTACGACAACTGCACAGATCACCCGCGGGTCCCGGCGGATTTCTCGCCATGAACGCCGCTGCGACAACGACGACGACGACGACGTGCCGGTCCATACTCGACAAACCCCTCAACCAGCTCACCGAGGAGGACATTTCCCAGCTCACCCGCGAAGACTGCCGCAAATTCCTCAAAGATAAAGGTTTCTCCCGCAAACCCCCATCCTCCCCTATTCCCGATTTTGCCCTTCCCCGTGTTTCCCGCTCCCTGAAACCCGTGGGAGGTTGCGACACTCCCTACACTCCCCCCCTCCACTCCGTCCCTCCTCCCTCTCTCTTTGTGTAAATATGTAACTTGTTTAAAAAATGAATATAAAGAATGACACGTGTCCGTACAGGAATGCGCAGACCCTCGTGGAACAAATCGCAGGCGATCCAGCAGGTGATTTCCCTCAAGGCTCTGCTCGAGCCGAGCGTCGACGATTCCGCCTCCGGAGTTCTCAGGAAGGCCGTCGTTTCTCTTCCGCGCGTGAGTCTCACACGCTCTTACCCTCTCCCCTCCCCGTTTGGTTCCCCAGAAAATCGACGAAAGAAAAATATCTTTTTATTTGCTTATAAATCCTCTGTGTCTGCTTTTTTGTTCTTTGTGAGGGGAGGGAACAGTTAGTGGCGGCTTTAGTTTCAGCAAAAGTACTAGAAGTTTGACCCAAATGTTGAAAAAAGGCTGACTTGAACTTTGCTCTCTTTTGTTAATGATATCTAATCCTTTCCTAACTACCAAACAAAGCTTCACTTTTCTTTTTCGTTCAATTTTCGTTTGTTTTATATATTTTTAAAACTTATTTAACATGTTTCTTTTGAATGAATTAATTATATATTTGTAGGCAACTTCAAATTCGGTTGATTCGGTTAAGGAACCGAGTCCTGATGTCCAAGTTTCATTATCGGCAGAAGAATCACAAGGGAGAAGGGATCCGCCCAAATCAGCTCCTTCTGGGGATCGATCGGCTGATATAGATAACAATGCCGTTAGTCCCAGGTCTAGCCTTTAACATTACGTTTCTGGTTATGCCCTTATACTTAATGTGCTTTGAATTTTTTAATTGGTATTAATATGATGTGATTAGCTGAGGAAGTTTTTAGCCAGGAAGTTATTGAATGGGGTTAATTTATTTTCTGTCTTTGATTCTTTAAGATGGTTTTGAATATATTTTCTGTTTGGTTGTCAATTTTTGTTTGCTGAGGCGTGTTCCTTTAGGACCTTTACACAGAAAACATTCTCCAAAATATTCTTTCAATTTTTTTGCGGTTGAAATTGCTTGGCTGCTATGTTGGGGATTGGCCGGTGTTGGTATCTTTGACGGCAAGGGGGATTGTTTAAACTCAAGGCAATATGATTGGCTGATATTTTTTAAACTCAAGAGTAAAGACTGAACAAGGACAGAGATATATGCTGATAGTGGATGCCCTTGCTGGTTAAGTTTCTTCATAAAGAAGCTGGTGTCGATTGGTTGGTGTTGAGTGTAGGGTATGGTGAAGCCAAAGTTGCTGAAACAAGATTTTCCTTGCTATATGCGAATTATTTTCACACACTTTTTGGAAGTAAATATAGCTAGAAAGGTGAGCAAGAGCAACTGTAGGTATAAAAAGCTACTATATATTAGATAAAATTAGTATTTTTGTGCTCAATTGGAAGGAATATAAAAAATGGAGGAGATTTTTAAAACAGGGGCTGCAGAATGATGTGGCAGAATCATTGAACAGGCAAACTTTATAGCACCAGATTGACCGCCCCCAAAAAAAAAAAAAACTTATGCACCCCTACTTTGGATGGAAAGTTTTGTGCTATGTATATATCACAGTGATATCAATCTGTAATCTGGTGAGTAGGCTTGGCAATGTATTGAGAAAGCCATAGCATGAAGAGGTACCTAACCAACAGTTAATTGTGCAGATTGTTTCCAGAAACTTTTTCAGCTTTATTGACCAGACACTTTTCTAACATGAGAGATGCACTTTTAAATTTAAAAAAAAAAAAAAAAGAACTCAACTTGGCGAGGTTTAACTTTGCATACCATTCTAATTAGTGAGATATTTGACCCACGGTCAATTCCTTATCTGAATGCCATATTTTGGACTATGTTACTATTTCTGCTAGGGAATGGTTTATGGTTGGATTTTGTTATGTGGCCTGGGTTTCATGCTATAATGAGGGTTTTCCACAAACCAAAGCGATCACACACACGCACGCACACACGAACCAGAGAGTAGGCTTTGATTCCATTCTAATCCTGCATCCTATTGCAAATCTCTATTTGCCAAATATTGTGCAAATTTAGAAAGAACCAATGCTTTTATCTTTTAGTGCTGAATTTCAGGACAGATAAAAGCAAATGATTTTCTATTTTCTCTTTCCACTTCTTGATATTTTGGATATTAATGAAAGCGATTGAAGTTTAAACTTTAAAGTCATCTGTTGATTATCTGGCAGGATGTGAAAACACCAGATCAAAAATCACCTTGTCTAGAACTTGATGAGCAGAATGTAATTATAAACAGTGCTTTGCACTTTTCAATGTCGTATTTTTTCCTTAAAACAAGTGCAAATTCCATGGCTACTTACTGTAAAAAAGAGTGGCATATCATGTCCATCCACCCATTTGAATAAGTTTTATAAATTGAAGTATTTGACAATGTGGACACAGGAGTCCGAGTGCTACAAATCCTTCAGTGGGGCAAATGACGATTTTCTATTGTGGCAAGGTGAATGTATATGATGGAGTGCCAACTGATAAGGTAATGATACTTGGATACCTGGTGGTAACTCCAATCACATGTTGATCTTACAATACAACTATTTGGATTGCACAGGCACAAGCAATCATGCATCTTGCTGCAAGTCCGATCCATTTACCTCAGGATGATGCACTTTGTGGAGCTGCAGCTGTTTGGTCTCCATGCCATTTACAGATATCAAGTGACAAAGATCATCTTATTCCTCCTTGTAACAATATCTCGCACATCATGCAAACGGGTAACTTTTTCAAAACAATTTCCTAGCTTATTGTTTGAGCACTGTTGGAAGGCTAAGCTTCTTGTTTGAGCACTGTTGGAAGGCTATGTATCAGTTTTTCTCATGATTGCTTCAGCTGTACTTGAAACTGTGTTAAAGGCACATTAAGTGAACATAGAAGTAGATCTGCCATATGGTCTATAAGCACTTCTTTCATATTTGCAGATGGGTAACATTGCTAATTTATATCTTCCCTTTCTTTGAGATAATTTTACTATTGAAAGTGACACTGATTTTTTTCATGTGAAATTGGCCTGCTGCACTTGTTTTGTTCATTGCTTGTTTTCAAAGGTAGCTAGGTAACCAGTTGTTTTTATTTTGTTTCTCAGAGAAGATGACAGAATATGCTCAGCAGTATAGGGACAAAGGGAGCATTCCTCGTGACCCTGGTAAGAAATTTCGTTCGCAAATAATTTGTGTTTTGGTGGTTGGGGGGGGGGGGGAAGAGGGGGTGGATGGATTCAACTATGTTTACAGTTTTGCATGAAGAAATTCATGAAGGAATTCTTATCACATAAATATTAGGGTGGCCAAGGACATGCTTAGCGATATACTTGTATGGGTAAATGCTAAGCATGTGCATGCTTAAATGGTGTATATCCAAATAAGTAAATAAATGAATAACAAAACTTGGGGGTGCTTTAGTTAAGTGCCGAGGGGCCATTTATCCGCACATTCGCATTTAACTTAATGAGACCTCTGTGCATGCTATGAGGGGCTGATGATAGCATTTTAGGGAATTAATTAGTCAAAGAAGCTTCCTACCATGTAATATATGAAAATGATCTCCTTTTGAACTTTTGGTGGTCTTTCTTAAGATGTAGAGGGTCAGGCGAACAGAAAGGTCTCACTGCAGAGATATCTGGAAAAGCGGAAAGACAGGTACCTAATCAGGATAAATGTTTTTGCTGGGATTGTTTTCAAGTCTTCAATCTCACCTCATATCGTTTTCTGCTCACGTTCCTTGAAGGGGAAGGTTAAAGATCAAGAAAACTATGGGATCGACAACTTCTAGTTTGGAGATGTACTTAAGCCATCAAGTGAGGACACATGCCCCAAATGGGAAATCAAGCCGGAGTAGCACGAGCTCTCCACCACAGCATGGACTACCACAAACCTTGGTTAGTTCTGTTGATAATCAGCTAAAGAGTGCTGGTCTTGCTGTTGATCTCAACGACAAAGGTAAGCTTGATAGTCATTTGTCTGCATCTTTCTTTACTTGTAATCTGCATAACTCATTTACTTAACTTGTCACACGTATTGATGAAAAAATAATGACACAAAACAGATAGCTGCAATATGAGCATTAATATCTTAGCAGATGATCAACAGGTTCTCCATTTTGACTTGACTGACGACTAGTAGCCGTCAAGAAATGGTTATCAAACAAAACTAATTCCTCGTGAACTGGTCATCTGTCATTTATAGATTATTTGTTGGCTGCATTGCAGATGTCCAAGACTGCTGAATTGGAACCACTCTTTAGGTCAGACGGTGTTTGGAGTTAAATTGAGAGCCGTACTTAGATAATCACTAGGCTAAACATAAACGGGGAAGAAGAAACCAATGTGACAGCCCCCTCCATTGGCCTGCCTTTTGCATGATTTGTGCTGGCTCTACGGACAGTAAGTCTTGTAATGTCTATTTCTGGAGAAGCTGCTGTGGAAAATTTTCTGTTCTGAATGGGGGGGCCAATTCGAACTAACCTGATCAATTTTGTAATGCCAACAATCATTTTTCCTTCTTTAGGAATCTCTTTCTCGAGGGTAAGATTTCTTGGTTGAGATTAGAGCCGGAAGCAGCCATTTTCCGTTCATTATGTAAATGTATGCTTTATGTTGCTATGCTATTGCCAATAGCTTATTCTACAATTTGAAGTAGTTTTATTTTATTTTTATTCATTTCAGATGGTTAGGGTAACGGATGGTAGTAGTGGCCGTGGTGCCCCCGGTTAAGGGCGATATCCTGAGAGGTAATGATGGTGCTGGTAGTAGTGATATGGTGGCATCATTAGCAATGGGGATGGGGCTGGAAGTTGGGTGCGTTTTACCCTTTTTTTTGGTTTTGGGTGACTCAGACGTCTTGTCGTTTTCTATTCATGTTTCCAAAATTTTCACAAACTACTACTTATCGTTTTTCTAGTTGTGGGCTCCCACGACCACTTTGCAAGGCTATTATTGCATTCCAAAACTGGTTTTCTGGGCGGTGGCAGTTAATATGTCTCAAGGCGAAATGTGACAGAAGAATCGATTGTTTATCGCAATTGGATTCGAAGTGGAATGCCTCTGCCTTCCACCTCACTGTTTTAGAAAAGTGAGATAATCAATTGCAATACAAATACAATTAAGATCATCATTTGTTGATGGCTTGTGTAAAGAGAAAAAAGTTATGGGTCTTGCGTGTAAAGATATGTTGAGTTGAGAAAAATTATGAGTTCTATATATAAGGAGGTCTTAATTTGAGATAGTTTGATTTGAGAATTAAATATTTAAATGTTAGACTCAACTTAAAATTAAACTGAATAAAATTAATTTCACTTCAGTCCAAAATCTAACCGTACCTTATAACAACGTTATTTATTAAAAACAGTAACAATGACTCGAATGGTATAGAATGCATCGTAGGATGATATTTTCTTGTTTTTAATACCAGCGAGAGCCACAAGCCACAAACGAAAGTAGAGAAAATTAAACAGTACACGTGGCGCACACTGGCAAGAAAATCTTAAACCGGACGTTCGAGAATGATAACCAATAATCTGAATAAATTTTAGTATAAAAACCCAAAAGACGCCTTCAACTCCTGTCTTCCGCCATTTCTAAACGTGCGTTTAGAAGTAGCTGAGTCACTCCGAGTCCAAGGGTCAGTCACGCCATGGCAATCGAGGTGAGTTCCTTCTTCTACCCAGCTTGATGATTAGTATCGCTTTCTACGCTCGCTATCTATATCGGAGTATAACATTAACGTTTACGCTGTTATCATCATTAAAAATTTCGTAGTTGTAGTCCTGATGTTTTTTTTATTTTTTTAATAAACCTAATAATTAACGGAAAAACAGGCTTGGTTCATGGACCAGAGCGATGAAGATCCGAGGCTTCCGCACCATCGTATTCCTGAAGAGTTTGTTCCATCGGACCACTTGGCTGGTCAGAACTCTCGCTCTCGCTCTCTGCTTTTGTTTTGGTTCTGTTTTTAACTTTTTGCTGATGAGAAGGGGTGACTACGCAGACTTGGGAGTGCTGTATTGGCACTTGAATCCAAAAGACTACGAGAAAGATGAGGAATTGCAGAGAATCAGAGAAACAAGAGGGTACAATTACATGGTAGTACACTCTGGTTATTATTTTCTGCTCCTTTTCTTCTTCCTAGTATTAAATGATTCGGGGCAACTCTTTGCTTATCGCTATCTGTTTATCTCAATATCTTAATACGGAGGAATTACAACTTCAAAAATAGATATAATTTATTAATCAATACAAGTTTGGGTTGAAATGTCTTTCCTTTTCTTGGCTGTCTACAGAAACAATTACCGGTTTTTTTTATTTTTTCCTTCCAGTATCCTCAGTGAAAATTCAATATTTTGCTTTGTAGTGTGGAAGAAGAAAATATGAGTGATACACATTGTAGTGCTATAAAATATATATGTAAGAGTGAAAATATCATATCTCTTATTGGATTGGATCCTTGTTTTGAACGAGTAATGGAAGAAAGTCATGCCCGTTTGTCAAATGCTTGTAATGGGTTTGTGGGTTCTTCTACCAAGTGCAGATATTTGTTTTGGCTGACGCGATCATTTATATTCAATATGTTGAAGGATTTGCTTGATTTATGCCCGGAGAAAGTGGTCAACTACGAAGAGAAGCTGAAGAACTTCTACACAGAGCATATACATGCTGACGAAGAGATACGCTACTGTTTGGAAGGAAGCGGGTACTTTGATGTTCGAGACAAAGATGACCGTTGGATTCGCATCTGGATCAAGGCTGGTGATCTTATCATCTTGCCAGCCGGAATCTACCACCGCTTCACTCTCGACACCAATAACTATACCAAGGTAATTGATAAATTTTCTCCAACTTTATGATAAATCACGATTTTCTAGTCATTTTGCTGCTTACAAACAATGCTATGGAGGACTACCTTCAAGTCGTTGGTAATAAATTTTTTCAGACATTCATAGAATTTTTCTTCACAGATAGCGTTGCAACAAGAAACAAGCCTATTGTCCTTAACCTGAGTGGGGTTTGGGACATTAGGAACCAATGTACTGATTGTGGATTTTACCCCCTTGAGAATCATCCCAAAAGAAAGGGATTTAACACCCCAAACTACTGAATTCCGAACAATTTCCCAACCCTTTTTTAAGAACAAGGCATTAAAACCATGTGGTCCAGAGGCCTTACCATCCTTGATAGAGTAAAATACATCTCCAATCTCCTCATCAGATACATGTTTAGCAAGATCCTCGACATTGACGGGGGGATAATCTTCTCGGTATAGCCTTTAGCAAGGTGTCCAAAACTATCTCAGCTTTCATAGTGCGAGAGGTGAGAACATTTTTAAAGAAATACACAATGTCAGACTTTACCTCACGAGGGTCTTCAAGTTTGGTTCCATCGTCGTTTACAAATCGAAATAACTTCACTCCTAACATGGAGGCGATAAAAAGCTAGTGTTTTGGTCACTTTTCTGAATCTGCTGCACTATATTGGTTTTTGGCCAAGGAAACTTTCCTCTTCTCCGAAAATCATTTCTCCTGATATCTTATAATTTGATTGGTTATTATCTTGATTTGATCTTATCATTCTTGATTATTTGTTACCATTGTCGGGTGGTGGCCCTGGAGGAGTATTACTTCAATTATGGTCAAGCTTGTAGAATGAAACAAACTATTTATAGCACTGTATATAAGAGAAACTGCTCATATAGAGGATTAACTTCTCTAGATTTTCCTTTTCTTCCCGGGAAAAAAAATGGATTTCACCGATGAACAAAATAACTTTACAGCACCCAAATATGTTGGTTTTGATTGTTGTCAAATTGACTTGTAACATTAACAAGGTTTTGCTGGTTGGGTCGCTAATTGGTGTGAGTTGGTGTTGGACAGTTGATGAGGTTATTTCTTGGAGAGCCAGTGTGGACTGCATATAATCGGCCACAGGAGGATCACCCGGCCAGAAAGGAGTACATCAAGAGTGTGATTGAGAAAGTGGGAGTGCCATTGGAAGCTCACTAAGCGTTATGTGTAATGCTATGTACCGATATGAGAGTGCCACCTTGAAGCTGGTTGAAGTTATGGAGATTAGGGCTCGAAAGTTTTATACATGTATTGGTGTGGCAAGGTCTCTCGACTATTTACCATGTTAGTAGATAATTGAGCTGAACTTTACGTGTATAGGCTATTATATGAGATGGAAGAAACTCCATTTAATAAGATAGCGTTGCGTATTAATTATTAATATTTTGTGTTATACTGTTATTAATTTAGGGGATGAAGGGAATGTCTTCTCTAAGGCCCAACCCAAGGTTTAAACCCGAGTCCTGACCATTCGAGCCCAATTTTTCTGTTTGGACAACCTCGATCACAGTTTTCTTCTTCTTCTTCCTCTTTCTTTCTTTCATTTTTTTAAATAAATAAATAATTAATTTTTATGCTGATAATCAAGGAGGTGAGAAATGGTAAGCCCCCACACTTCTGACAATTATCACTTGAAATGTTTACTGTTCTTTTGAAAGCAATGCAATGATAAATAGTTACGAGACCATCAATTCATGAATTCAATATGGATTATTATTTTTTGGGGGGCTATTACAATTCGTTTTGAATTTTGAGAACACATTCTACCGACCTTTCATGGTTTCATGAACGAAATCCGACCGTATGATGGTGGATCAAGTCTGTAACTTCAACAGCATGATGAATTTCAAGGTCCATTGCATTTTTTAAATCTTTTTATATAACAAATTGATGTGATTGAACTTATAAGATTTAAATTATACCATGTTATTTCCTTGTTTGGTTAACTAAAATCAAAAATCTCATCTCATCTCATCTAATCTCATCATTACAACTTTTTCAAATTCTCATAAAAAATATAATAAATAATTTAACTTTTTCAAATCTCAATACAAAATTCATATCAAAAAATTATATTATAACAATATTTTATTCATTACTATTCAAAATATCTCATCTCATCTCATTTCATCTATGTAACCAAGCGGGCTATAAAAAATGTGATATGTTGTGTATGAGGATGATGAGTATCAAAATTCTTTTGTAAAATTCTTGTCTTAATCATAATATTGAAATTAAAAAGTTCAAATTATTGATAAGATTTACGTGAATGTCTTGTATATATCCGACTTACAAGAAGATCAATTTTCACTTGTTTATTTGCGCAAACGCATAAAATAAAAATAAAAGATATTTACAACCATAAATTGTATGATGATTACGTAATCGTTTTAAAAAAAATGAATAAAATATAAGACTTATATAAAAAAAATATTAATTTTTTAATAATAAATTCATTTTTTTAAAAATGACTATGTACAATTCATAATTCTCCGTAGAATTACTCGAAAATAAAAACAGGAGAAACATACAAAACAGGAGAAACGTACAAAACATGCGGTGTGACTCTCTTTGCACGCCAATAGGAACCATTCAGCAACATTCCCTCGTAACCGAAGGGTGGTTTCGTCTTTCTATTTCCCACACTCAAAATATATGTTCGCTGAATCGTACGGGGCTCTCTCGTCAAAGGATCAAAACTTTTTAGCTGTTAGAGTTTTGTTACGAACAAACAAGTAAAGTCGCGTACTAATCTGTGTATTAATATTAAATTTTTTTTATTCAAAATTTAAATTAGTACTGTTTTTAATAAAATTTACTTTTTGACCAATCACATTAGATTGTTGCATATATTAATGTACAGTTATACTTGCAACTAGCTTTTTCCATCGAATAAACACCTTGATCAGTTTTATTGGGTGATGGTAAGAAGAGCATAACTTGATATAGAGATCACTTTGATGGACCACACGTTGATTAGTTTCTTGGAATAGATTTAAACAATTAATTTCTTGTAATATTGAACAAAAAAACGTTACTTTCAGAGGCAAGCGAGTTGTATTTGTTGGGAATTTGGATCTCCCAAATTCACCCCCCTAGGATCTACCATTTGCAGGAATAACAAGAAAAATAGAGAAATAATAATAACACAAGAAATTTACGTGGAAACTCCAAAATAGGAGAAAAACCACCAGACCCAGAGAAGAAAATTCACTATGTGAAAAATTGTTACAATCACAGAATTTTTCTCCTCATCCCAAACACACCCACAAAGCTACCCCACTAGTAAAACTTTAACTTTACACCTCTTTCCCTTTTATACTTAAAAGGTTAATAGAGGAATTTAACTAAAGTCAAAAGTTACTAGATAAGCTTTCAACTGGTGCACTTAAACTAAGAGGCTAAGCCTCTTATTTATAACTGAGGCCTAGGCCTCTTTCATTTAATCCCACCGATGTGGGATTTAAAAGGAGCAAAAAACAACAATCTCCACCTTGCGACTTTGACTAATCCCACAGCCAAGCTCCACCTCAATGAAGATTTTCATAGCTTCCGCTATCATGTTTCACCATAAAAGCATACCCACTCAGAATAAACCAATTCCAAACATTTCACTTCGGCCCATGTCGAAAACAACTTTGCTGAAAATTATGGTGTAACTTCCACGTTTGGCTTTCCTAGAAGTTCATCAGCCATCGACATGAATTTCCACCACACACCCTGCATCAATGCCAAACCAATGTCTGTGTGCAAACTTGTGAACCTGCTAACATTAACACATCCTCTATCATGGCAACTTTGGGAATTAGCGGCATGCCATGAGAATGTACACGTCTCCTTTTAAAGATCAAAATCTTCTATGGAGAGAGACGCAATATTAGCATCATTTCTAGTATCTCCATTTACTGACTTGGAGCTACTTGCCGAACCTGCTCCAACTCTTGGACAATTTTTCTTGACGTGCCCAGATTGTCCACGCTCCCAGCAGACTACTTTCTTCTTCATGGAGTTCTTCATCTTCCCATTTCCAGCTGCTACCATCACTAAGTTCTCAAGTGGAACATTATTTCCACTACTTAGTCTTCTCTCTTCAGAAAAGATTTTACTGGTAACTTCTGAAAAAATTATTTTCTTCTTCCCATGTATCAAAATAGGCTTCATGTGCTCATAGGAAGGTGGAAGAGACCAGATGAGTCTCAAGGCCTGATCCTCATCATCAATTTTAACTCTAATAGCTTCTAGCTCAGCGACAATGCCATTGAGAACACTTAAATGATCTGACATAGTTGTACCTTCACTCATCCGCAGTGTATGAAACTGCTCCTTCAGGTACACACGATTTGAGACGCCTTTCGTCTGATACAATTCTTCAAGTTTTTCCCAGAGCTCATTTGTCGTAGATATTCCATGCACATTTGCAAGAACATTTTTGGCCAAGCACAGACGTATCGTACTTGCTGTTCTCAAATCTAGATCCTCCCAATCTTCATCGCTCATTTTAGATCTGCTCTTTTCATCAGTCGCACTAGTACCAGTGCTAACTTCAAGTGTTGGTCTGCCCTTCAATGCCTTGTGTAATCCTGATTGAATCAAGACATCCTTGACTTGTACTTGCCACAAGCCAAAATTGATTCTCCCATCAAATTTCTCCACCTCAAATTTTACAAGATTTGAAGGCCTACTTCCTGACATTGCTTTGATGAATTTACTGTAGAAATGAATAGTACCTCACTAAGTCAGTTCCCAGGAAAGATTGGAGGGTCACAATGGACACACTTAAAATTTTCAATCTCCTAGACAGAACCTCCTTAGACTGTACGTATCCACACTACCACACCAAAACTCCACCCCACAAAAAGAACCTAGTGGCTCTGATACCAATTGTTGGAAATTTGGACTTCCCAAATTCACCCCCCTAGGATCTACCATTTGCAGGAATAACAAGAAAAATAGAGAAATAATAACAACACAAGAAATTTACGTGGAAATTCCAAAATAGGAGAAAAACCACCAGACCCAGAGAAGAAAATTCACTATATGAAAAATTGTTACAATCACACAATTTTTCTCCTCATCCCAAACACACGCACAAAGCTATCACACTAGTAAAACTTTAACTTTACACATCTTTCCCTTTTATACTTAAAAGGCTAATAGAGGAATTTAACTAAAGTCAAAAGTTACTAGATAAGCTTTCAACTGGTGCACTTAAACTAAGAGGCTAAGCCTCTTATTTATAACTGAGGCCTAGGCCTCTTTCATTTAATCCCACCGATGTGGGATTTAAAAGGAGCAAAAAACAACAGTATTCTGGACTGAATTTTCAACAATTTCTTTCCTCTTTATTTAGGAAATCTATTCCTATCAGGAAGTTCTGGGCTTGATTCAACAGAGAAACCTAGGTGTAGTTGCATAGGATTTTTTGTTCCTTTTTCATCTACTTTATGTTTATTGAACCTGTTTTGTTCTCTGTAGTTAACCAGCCCTGAATCGGTTAAATTAAACTCACCAAACTTTAGTTTTACCAAGATTCTTATTTTACTAGGCTCAAAACGTGCCCTTAACCTCTAGCTTCTAATAGCTACAGGATCCTAGAGAGGAAGTTGTTCAAGCATGGTACATGGATGACAGTGATGAAGATCAGAGACTCCCCCATCACGGGGAACCAAAGGAGTTTGTATCCCTAGATCAACTTACAGGTGAGCATCTTTAAAGAACATGCTAGTTTAATTAGATATGTAAATGTTTGGATCTCTGACCTCATATGAGCCATGATGTCAACTTGTAGAACTTGGAGTACTCAGTTGGAAACTGGATGCTGATAACTATGAAACTGATGAGGAATTAAAGAAGATTCGTGAAGATTGTGGTTATTCCTACACGGTTTGTCAGTAAAAATTATTGATGTATTAGTTATGTTTGTAACACCGACATACACTTTATAATTTCTTCTGCTAAACGGTCTTGCAAGACGAGATTGGGCTTGACTAAGTTATAATTATTCTCGTGGCTTGAATATCTAACTTGTGAAGTAAAAACAAGGAAATTCTCTCGATGGTATAAAAAAACATGACAGAATATATGAATCTGTCGGGGCTTATACCTCATGAACTATAGCTCAAATGACACCTCCTTTCTCTGTGTAGATAGGATGGAGGGTGAGCTCTTGAGTTCAAAACTTAGCAATTAAAAGATAATATGTTGGATATAGAAAGAGAACTTTATTCTTATTCATTCTTCCACTTAAATGTTCAGTATCAGGTCTTGCTTATTAAAGGGAAGTAAATCATGCTTGTACCATAATCTTAATCAGATGAACCTTTCTTCAGGACTTCTGTACGAAGTTTGCCCAGAAAAGCTGCCTAATTATGAAGAGAAGATCAAGAACTTTTTTGAGGAACACCTTCACACTGATGAGGAGATACGCTACTGTGTGGCAGGAAGTGGTGAAATTAGATACACTTTTTATTTTATTGCCGTCACTTTCCCAAAAAGAAAATGATCAGGTTTTTAACTGCTTGATTTTGGTGAAGGTTATTTTGATGTCATGGATCATAACGACAAGTGGATTCGTGTTTGGTTAAAGAAGGGGGGAATGATTGTTTTGCCTGCTGGAATTTATCATCGCTTTACTTTGGATGCAAACAACTACATCAAGGTATTGATGTCATATATGCACGCACACAAAAGCAGCTTGTCTACATGTTGGCAGGAAAAAGAAAAAAAGAAAAAAGAAAGGATTAACTTTGAAAGATCTTCATTCCACAATACTTATGATATGCACAATAGTTGCCAATATATCGACACATCTGTCAAGAGACATTTGCCTTACATGACAAGGACTTCTGTGGAGAGGACTCATGTTGTCATAATGAAACACATTACTTGGATTAACTTTGAAAGATCTTCATTCCACAATACTTGTGATATGCACAATAGTTGCCAATATATCGACACATCTGTCAAGAGACATTTGCCTTACATGACAAGGACTTCTGTGGAGAGGACTCATGTTGTCATAATGAAACACAGTACTTCTTATGTTTCCCTTTCTTATTGCTAAATGCTTTATGGTAATTCAAATTTGGTACATGTAGTGTTGGTAGCGCAATTCACCATTGATATAAACTATGCTGCTCTTAATCTAAGGAGCACATACATGACTACATGATGAATATGTGCACATGCTAGGCATGTCTTAGACCTGTTCAATCACATTAATTTTACTTTGGAACCATGAGACGTTAGTTTCATATGCCTTGGAGATGTTGACGTGCTTAAGATGCCTTTCACCATGAGTGTGAACTTCCTTTCAAGAAGGCTCACCAGCTCTTAGTATCCTTTTTTATCTTTACCTAAGAGATGTTTCTCGTAAGTTTATTTATTCAGGCAATGCGGCTGTTTGTTGGTGATCCAGTGTGGACTCCATTTAATCGTCCTCATGATCATCTGCCTGCAAGGTATATTTTTTTGCCATATTCTCTCTATATCGGGCATCAGTGGTCTATATTTTTTTCTTATTTTGATAGGGAATACTTGTCTATTTTAAAACCTAAAAGGGCATCTTAACTGGCTTCCTGGACTTCTATAGAGGTTTTTCTTTCTTGTAGGAAGGAGTATATTAAAGCTTTTGTGGAGAAAGAAGTTGGCGATCATGCTGTTAACGCTGCAGCCTGAATTCTATATTAACTACTCAAATTGGACTTAAAAATGAAAATGTTGTAGCCTGCTGCCTCCTACAGTTTCCTGTGCTTGTATGCTGCATCTCTCTCTCTCTGCTGGCCTGTTTCCTTACTATTCCCGTTTAGAACGCTTAGCTACAAGACATACTTTCTTCCAATTTTCTGTACATGGATACGCACTTCTAAATATGGAATAAGCTTTTTGTAACCTGGTTGTATTATAATGCATGCACTTCTTGGGTGAGCCCCCTCTTATTTCTGCTTCTATTGCACTTCCTGCTTATATAGAGACCCCTATGTATGGTCAGTTTGTTGAGCACTGCTGGCTTTAATCTTGTTGGTATATTCCTGCTGTAAATTTGATTGAAAGGAGGTTCAAACTGAGATGTATTATTGGTAAACAAATTGCAGAGATTTTCTCAAAAAAAAAAAAAATTGCAGAGATCTGACCTATCATGCTTTGCAAATCTCGAGCTGGATACTTTGCTCAAAAAGTTCCAATACGATGGCCCCCCAAAAGAGAAATGGGGTCATAACTGGACAAAGTATTTGTAAATTTCAACGTCACTCATTTTCAAGTCCTGCCTACTTTTTGCAATTTTGGTTTTGTCTGGCATATTCGGGGCTGGTTCTACACCCTTCCTGAAGCCTCTTAAAATATTAATGCATTCACTGTATGGTCAAGTGGCCCGTAATGAGCATTGCACAGCCTCCAAAGTGATGCTCGGGCTACTTACGGTAGCCTTTGAAGTTTCACCTTTTGGTCCCATTTTTCTTGATAAAGTATGCACCACGACATAAACACCACTTGTTGAATGGTGTCCCTCGAAGGGAATCATAGCTCTTGGCAGAACAGATTAAGATCTCGATAATTTGTTTATATATAAAAATATTTTTACAATATAGGAATAAACATAATATAATATATCTCACCCTATTAAAATTGTTGTTATTAAACAGTGTAAATCAGAGTATTAATTGTAGTAGAATTTACATATGTAAAAATATAGTTATAAGCATAATTGTGCACTAATTCATCAATGTGATGTGATTGATCAAAAAGTAGATTTTATTAAAAACAGTGTTAATTTAAATTTTAAGTATGAATAAATCAGTATTGGTACACAGATTAGTGCGCGATTATACTTGTATATAGCAAAACTCTTTACATATTATGTCTATATCTGATAAATTATAGAAAATAGTTAAATAAAAAAATTATAAACAATAAGAAATATCTGTCATGTTTGGACGTGTACATGGTGGCACTCTTATTATTCAGCTCGCCTTATGAGGAATATTCTGATATTAATATTTATGTTTTACTTTTTTTAACCACAAAATCTGAATCATGGTGAATTGAAATCAGCACGCTAACATCCAAATGGGTATGTGCAATTATTCCATTTCACATGTAATTAATCATCATCATCAAATCGTTAGATGCTACACGCACTGAGTAGTTATTCCCAGTTTTGGTTACATCCATCGAAGATAAACGTATGTTGTAAACTTCACATTCAAACAATGTTTGCTTTGTCCTCGATCTCCTTAATTGTGATTTCCCATCAAATAATTAGGTTCATGACCCGTTTCAAAGTCCGGCCCAAGCTGGAATCTGAGACACACCCGCAGGCTGCAGCAGCAAACAAAAGTGAAAACCAATTCATTCACTAGTGCCATAGAAATTCAAGCATCTTCTGGAAATCACTTCATTCTCCAGTTGCAGAATTGCTCTAGAACTATCTTTCTTTCTTTCTTTCTTTTTTTTATTCGCCCGCTCTCTAACTTTCTGCCGTACAAACTCGCAAGATTTGAAACCATACACTGTGGCAAATTGATTAGTACTTTCTTTTTGTTCGTCTGCTTTTTCAATACTTTAATAAAAATAAATGCATCAATTACCCCCACATTCCACAACCTTCCCTGTCTTGTACCTGGACTAAACAAATATTTAAGCTTGCCCAATGGCTTTCCCAAATCAGAAAAGAATCAAAGAATTGAAGGAGAGAGAAAAACATCTCGATGCCATTTAGGGTTTCTTTGCACCGTCACCATCTCAACTAATCAATCATATTTCCCCAACAGTGGAATGAGAAAAAGATCAAAAACAAGGAAAAAGAAAACCAGCACCAACTATCTATAACTTGAAGATATCATTTTTATATCTTCCTCTTCATTGCTTAGTTCTTCCAAATTTCAAGCTCCCCTCCCATTCTTGACCTCCACAGCCGCCTAAGCTCCTCTTACCAATGATCCGTCCTTTTCCAGTCTAAAGGTCGGCTGTATCAGAATATTTCTGTTTCTTGTTCATGTTAATGTTTGATTATTATTCTGGGGTCAACACTTGTCTATAGTACTAGAGTTTCTTACTTGTTTTCTACTTTCATTCCCAGAACCCATTTGGAGAAATATTCTATTTTCAATCATAATAGCTTTTCATTGATATATGGTTGAAGTTTCAAGGGCATTGTTGTGGCTTAGGCCTGGATATATAGCCAAGAGACACCTTATCTGCTCATAACCCCAATCGTATTCATAGTTCTGTGACCCACCCATATCACAACAGTTTTAATCTTCTTTTTGTGCACTTTTTTGCAAACATGATTAATCCTCAAGGCCGAGTGCAGGAGGGGTTTCCAGTAGCAAGTTCGTCCTTTTCGGGCACGCGCGCGCCGTCATCTTTGAAGATCCCTCCTCCTCAACCAATGGAGGGACTCCAAGAAACAGGTCCTCCACCGTTCCTTACCAAAACCTATGACATCGTCGACGATCAGACCACTGACCATATTATTTCTTGGAGTGGAGGGAACAACAGTTTTGTTGTTTGGGATCCCCAGGCCCTTTCCACGAGTCTTCTCCCCAGATATTTCAAGCACAACAATTTCTCAAGCTTTGTCCGGCAGCTCAACACCTATGTAAGATTTTTTTCCTTTATTCTTTTGGCAATTGATTTATAAGCTAGACTTCCATCTGATCATTTCAAGAGTAATGACGAATTTTCTTTTTTTGAACAAATCTACAACTTGTTTCATGTACATGAAACACTGGATCGAATCAATATATGCTATCTAGCTTTGTTCGCATTTTGTTTTTTTTTTTTTATGTTTTTGTTTTCGTATAGAAGTTATTGTTCTCTCCTTTACTATTTGTATAGTGATCAATTTGATCATGTGAATACATTTTTGTTCATTTAACGGATTGAAAAGGAAAGTGCAAAGATTAGAACATAAATTGTACGAAAGTACCATATTTAATACAATATTCAGATGTTTCAGTACTCTTATTTTGTGTTGCTTTTTTAGGTGATAGAATTATAATATGGCTTTCAAATAGTCAATATTGTTACACTAAGTCTCTAATTAAAGTATGTGATTCTGAAGAACGAATTTGATTAATGTTAGGGCTTTAGGAAGGTTGATCCAGATAGGTGGGAGTTTGCCAATGAAGGGTTTCTTAGAGGACGAAAGCATCTTCTAAAGAGTATTAGAAGGAGGAAAACGCCTCAACTTCAGGCTTCACAGCAGGCTCTGGACACTTGTATTGAAGTAGGACGGTTTGGATTAGAAGGAGAAGTTGATTGGTTGAGGCGTGACAAGCAGGTTCTAATGGCAGAACTGGTGAAGCTTAGACAGCAGCAACAGGATAATAGAACTTGCGTCCAAGCAATGGAGGATAGACTTAGAAAGACAGAACTGAAACAGCAACAGATGATGAGTTTCCTGGCAAGAGCAATGCAGAACCCCAACTTTATACAACAACTAGTTCAGCAGAAGGACGCCCGGAAAGAGCTAGAGGAAGGGAAAACTAAGAAGAGAAGACGACCTCTTGATCAAGGGCCTATTAACCTCGAAGTTGACGAATTAGGCCAAGGTGGAGAAAGCTTTGTTAAAGTTGAGCCTCAGGATCATGGTGACATGTCCGAGTATGAAGTTTCAGTGCTGGACAGATCACTTGTTATGAACGTGCAGGGACCATGTACTGGCCGAAGCCAATTAGAGAACCCAGAAGAAGAACACATAGAGGAAGGAGAGAAACATGAAAGGAGAGATAAGGACCTTGACGAGGGATACTTCTGGGAAACTTTGTTGAATGATGGTTTTATCGAAGAAGAAATTGGTATAGCGGGTGTTGAAGAAGTGGATGTGTTGGCTGAGCAGCTTGGTTACCTGGTCTCTAGTTCTAATTAAATATTAGAGAAGAACCACCCCTTGTTTTGGTTTTCCACTTGTATTAATGCTTCATTAATTATGAGCTAGGACGTTGGAGCCTCTTACACTATTTTGACTGCCCAATTATCTGTTTGTTTATTTGTTTTTGTTGTTGTTTCTTCATTTTCACGAGTTAATCTGGGTGATCTTCTTGATGTCAAAACCCGGCCATGCAAGGAACAAGCTGAATTACATGAACCATATGCATGCACGTATTACTCCAAGATCATCTACAAGATACAATTAATAATGTCACAGCAACATGTACATTACATACTGTGGCATTACTCACATTTTATCCCATCTAGTTGAAGGCGCCCTTAAATATCTTGGTGTGTTGTTACGTATTAATTAATTAGTACTGCAGATTTCCATCGCCTCTCTTTTCCTGGATCTAATCTATAAATTGATTGCTGGCAGTAATCTGGCATATATGTTGGAATAATTGCTATATCTCTATATGCATGCTGCATGCGCGCAGTGTCATTCTTGTTCTTAAAACATGAATTGTCCCAAAACTCTTTATAAACAGATTGTAATTACAGGATCTTATGCAAGGGATGGGAGTGAATATGTTCATATGCAGCTGTATTTGTGGACGGTTATATATAGCTCCAAGCCTCCAATTTTTGGAACCAAATTAAGGCGGAAAACATGCAGATTTCAGATCACGCTGCTGCGCTCAGTACTTTGTCTCGGCAGTGTTGTCGGTAATATTATACATATATTTGCAATAATTCATGATTTACACTTTTCTTCAGTATATATAATTGGCATTTAATGACCAGTTTCCTAGCTAGCTATATCAGTCTGTGGATTTTTCCTTATATATATGGCGGTCTCATCGACTCATCACCAATTTATAAAATGATTAAAATCTTAAATATCTGATTGGCATTCCAAGCACACGGAAGAAGACGTTGAGCTTTCAAGAATGGTGAAATGTAGTGTTTAATAAATAGTGACTTCATATAGTATCATATACCATATCAGATCGATCCTGAATTCGATCGGATTTAACTCTACGTTAATTTTAATCTATTTAATTAAATATTTTAACTTATTTATTGAGACATTAGTTTGGTCCACACTTGAATAAGAATCTTAAAGATCACAAATAAAAATAATTAAATTTACGTATTTTTATCAATTTAAAATTTTAAAATAAGTGATAATTTTACGAGATGATTATACATAAAATGCCATGATTACATGTCGGAAAACTCTAAGAAGGTCTATCCTCCTGGCCTATTAGTTTACACTTGATTTTAGAGGTGAGGATCGATACAAAATCTGTGGCGATACAAGCCACTGGATTTAGAATTAAGGCCATCGGCAGGAAGCTGCTACTGCTTCTTCTTTATGTGCCATTATATTAAAGCCATGCATGCACTGAAAATCAACCACACACATATACATTGGCTGGAATTTTAATGCAAATTAATCATCAGCGTCGTTTGTGAATTAGGAGGCCAGGGTTAGGATGGCACAGCCTGTAAAACATGACTGACGGTACTGCATATGATCGAACATAATGTGTGCCAGCTCTTAAAGATGTTTGGTAAATGGTAACCCTTTTCGTCTTTTTATGGGTAAAAGGGGAAAAAAGAAAGCTGGAATATTTGCCCCGGTCCCTTTGGTCACAGGAATTTAATGGTGTAACCGCCGAAATTGAGTAACATCTCAAAGCATGTATGTTGCATTATGATCTGTTAAAGCGACAAGGTTGCACATGCTGTGCATGATTACCTTAAAAAGGCTGTGCTGTCATTGATATTATTGCTCAAATTAATAATTATAGCAAATGAGTTTTTCTTGTAGCAACTCAGATATCTGATGAATACCGATCGAGCTAAAAGGCAAAATTAATTTGATTTGAATGAATAAAAATTTAAATTTTAAGTTGTTTTAAAATAATATATTAGCTGTACAGAAGTACATCTTTCATATCTGCTATTCCGTATAATTAAATAAAAATATTAAATTTAATTATATTAAAAGAAAAATTTTAGTTATAAAAGATTCTGCGCATCAATAAGTGTATTCATCCAACGTGATTGGTCAGAATGTCAAATTTTAATAAAAATGATACCAATTTGAATTTTGAATATAAATGCAGTAGTATTGGTACGCAGATCGGCATGAAAATTAGCTTGTATATAACAAAACTCATATTAAAATAAAGTGTTACAGCGATAAAAAAATTTCACAAAAATAGACCTACAAACTGACGTGTCTTCGTATAAAAAGATTTGATAAAAATAATTTTATAATCTAATGCACCATATCTAACTATGCCATCTCTTTCTTACTACTGCCATTTCTCTTTCTTGAAACTTGTGCACGCCGCATTCTCTTAGCACCAGCCGGTAGGTTCGGTTTGGATTAAAAAAAAAGTTCTATTACATAAAATTATTTTTGCGTATTTCAGTGATGTAATTAGTTAAATTAGTTATTTTATATTAAAAAAATAAAAATTTTATATGCAGTCATTTTTAGGTACTCCTTGCTCACATCACTAATGTAATTGGCTACGTCATTTTTTTAGTATAAAATAATTATTTTGATCAATCAAATCAGTGGAATGCGCAAGAAGTACGCAAAAGTGACTATATGTAACATAACTCTTAAAAAAAGTGATGTAGCCAATCACTATATTAGTGGAGTGTGTAAAAAATATGTAAAAGTGACTGCACATAAAATTTTTGTTAAAAAAAACTACAATTCATCTCATCTCATTTAATTATTATAATTGTTTTAAATTTTTACACAAAATATAATAAAAATTTTAACTTTTTTAAATATCAAAGTAATAATAATATTAAAAAATAATATTCTAATAATATCATTTTTAATTTTCATTTCAATTCATATAATCTTAACTCACAGTCCAGCAATCCGTTGCAACGGTTGCATAAATTTAGCGGCAAACTAGAGACTGGGCAATGACAATAGCATTGTTTCTCGAACGACGAGTTGTTTATACTTGACAATAATTTATGAGTAATGATACACATACAACACTCTTCACAATACTCTTCATAATGCATGTAGTAAAATGATGATATTTTTATAAAGTGGTGTTACTTTTATATAATATTTTAACATAATACCTCTCATTTTAAAACATGATTGTGAAATATTTTATTGTGAAAAGTATTTCACATATTAATATGTTGTGAAAAGTATTGTGTATTTATTATTTTTCATAATTTAATGCGACAAATGAGCTGCTTGCATTTCAAACGTGTCATTGGGCTTAGAAAGCATGTCACGACGAGTGGAAAGCATCTGATTATATATCTTCTAATTATATATTTTAAAAAAAAATTTAGAATATTATCAATTTATCATGCACCCTTCAATATTCTGGATAGTATAATTTATAAGTTCTTGCTTTTTCTTAGCATGCTTTCTAATAGATAGTGAAAAGTATTAGTTTTCTGTAATTTAATAGTGTAATGTATTAATTTCACTAATTTGGAATACAAGATGAATTTATCTTAAAATGTAAAAGAAGTGACTGGTTTATATAGAAATCTTATACAATAAGGTTTATATATTGACGTGACGTAACGTCATTTTTATTATAAAATAAATTGAACATATTATATAATTTATCTAATTCAGTATGTAAAATCTTTTTTTATAAGATTTATGCGCATGCCTGATACTTTCTCAAAATGCAATTGAAATTTATAACAAGTATTGGGCGTTGCTACAATTTTAGAAAACTTTCTGAACACATAAAAGTGACACAATGTCATCATAATGAGACTAGGCATTCTCAACCTCAAGGTACTGTCTTTAGCCACAGACAGCTAGCCTAACTTCCCCATCTTAATCCACCAAGAAAAGACTCTTTTGTCCTCTACAATGCTATCGGGTTGAGTTTGAATTTTGAGAATTGTTGAGATATATTATAAATAGTAATAAAAAAATATATAAAAAATAATAATAAAATATTAAATAATAATAAAAAATAATAAATAGTAATAAAAAATAATAATAAATATTAAATAATAATAAAATATATTAAAAAATGTTGAGATACTTTTCATACCTAAATATGAATGGCAGTGAAGTATTAGACATCATACCAAAAAGGCTTTCCAATGCACATGATTCAACTACAAACTCCACACTAGAAGGCTGAGCGGTATGAAAACATAATTTGAAACTTTATTAGCAGTACTTCAAGTTCTTCTATAATTATTTATTTCAAAAACTAATATGTAGAGCATTTGGCATGTATCTCTTGTATATTTTAGTTTTTACTTTTTTAAATGTTCCAAAAAAATACGCACACAGATACATTAACACTAAAAATTACTTATTCAATCATTTATAAAATATAAAATATACTAACAGTAACTTTGAGCGGTATATTCAATAACAATTTTCTTGATAATATTTATCACGTCTGTTAGGAGATTTTTCTCTTGAGCCTAATACCCAAGACCCATATCGACCAAACCATCCGTTGACTTGATTGAAGGGCTATCGACCTGATAATCGAATGCGGGGCCTCGGGGTAGGGGTCAATCCATTACCTAGGGAATGTGGGAAATCTACCTTGGCGAAAGAGAAGAGGAACACGCCATCTCAATAGGACTAAATCTTAAGACGAAGCAGAGCATCACGCTTCATTAAATGCGCCAACTAGAAGATCACGCCGTATTAAATGCATTTCTCAAATGGTCACATCACATTAAATGGGTATGGCGGAAGGGACTTTTGGAAGACATCCCTCCCTCCAGCCGCAGGGAATAGCTGCCTGACTCTCGAAACCAAGTATAAAAAGGAACTCCTAAATATCAGAAGGGGATTACAATCTTGAATTTTTGAATTCTCTCTACTCTCTTGCACACTTTCTAAAAGAATTAATGACTTCGACATTGAAGGCTCCTCCCGGCTACCACAAGGGCCACCTCCTCTCGATCTTTTCTCTGTGTTCGTAGGCCTCAAGACCGAAGATCCAGACTGTTGAGAGCTTGGCCTAAAGGTATACGAAACACGACGTTAATAATATCAATTAATTTAATATAAAACTGATAGTTCACTAGATATCATAAAAAAATTATTTTATAAAAATAAAATAATTGGATGACTACTTAAAAATAAAAATACAAAAGAATGTGATCATTGACCATGCACCTTTGTGGGAGTCGTCGCAAGCATCACATTAAACAACTGAAATCGGCCTGGTTATGTTTGGAACATAAATTCAACACCACTAGCTATTCTACAATTTATCTACGCCTTCATATTAAGAAATTAATTTTTTTTACTTTGATTCAAATTGATTGTCCTAGCAACAGTCTAACGTACAAGAAAAAAAATAATTATTTAATACTTAGTTGTAAACCTATCTTCATATAGTTGTTATTATATCATTTTTCAACTCAATTGATTAAACTAATTATTGATGAGATTTATTATATTTTTGACTTTTTATAGAAAATTTAAACTCATATTAATCTATTTCATATATTTAAACATATAATTCAATTTATTTACATTCAAATTCATAAAATACTATCATTCAAATAACAATTCAAATTATCTTAACATTTAGATCTCAACATTTAGGGTTATGATCGAGTCGAGCTGAGCCAAATCAATCTTTGACTTAGCTCGACTTAAAATACTCGAGTTTGAGCTTAAGATTTTTATTTATTCTTTGTTTGAGTTTGTTTCAATAAACTAAACTCCTAATTTGAACTCCAACTTGGCATGAATTGTTTATTATTATTATTATTTTAATAAGATTTAATAATTAAAAAATTAGATAAATAAAAAAATATAATATTGAATTTGTACAACTAATAAGTATAACTCTATTGAATTATAAGATTTTAAAAATTTATAAATAATTAATATCTTATTATTTGATATTTATCCATAATAACAATATATTATATCCTTACATAAATTATTAATACATACATATAATATGATAACATATATCTATTTCATAGATGATTCCCTCATGCTAGTATATGAAATTATTAAATCTTATCAACTAATTATTATACGAATTATAAAATATAATTATGAAGTATATTAAATATATAGACATAAGCATTAGGTTACATATTATTTATTTAATTATAAAAGTGCTATGCTTATATTTTTCAACAATTATAGGGACAATTGGCGTGCATTCCTGACGCGGCACTGGTTGAAGTATGCCACGTCAACCAATATTATTAAAAATAAATAAAAAACAAACAAAGTTTGAAAAACGAGAGAAATTGAAATCTTCTTTATCACACCAAAACTTCCGTTGCCCTTGCGAAAGCCTGTAAAAATTCTTGTCTTTGGTCGTTGTCATGGGTGAAGGATTTAGTGGGTTGTGGTCACCGTCTCTTCGCCATCTTCGGTCGCCATTGTCGATCTCTAAAGTATTCCGGTTATATGCTTTTTTGCTTCGTGTCTAGACATTACTTACAGTCTGCAATGGCCTCCTCTTTCTCTTTCTCGTCCCTCAACGAACGAACCCTCAATCCTCCCTTTTTCCCTCCCAAAAACACTCCAGGTTTACTCCAATTTTCTCTCCATATCTCCTCCTTGTTTTTCTCCTTCACAGGTTTTTATCCTTGCACATTGCTGCTTTATGTTTAACACAGAACAATAAAGCATTACCTAGCCCTTTGTTTTATTTCTTGGCCAGCCCTTTCCTCACTAAAAAACTATCTATCCAGCAACCCAAGCATGCATGCCCACTGCATCTCCAACCTTTACGGCAAACTCCTCCTTCACGTCTAACCGTAGCACCCTGTAGGCATCAACGTTGCCCTTCAACACCATGGCTCCAGCCCATCACCTTCAAGCTGTAGAACCCGTATCCTCCATTTCGGAAACCAGCCACTGTCCCTCTATGCCAACAACCACCCATCGCCCTTAAGTCATTTGCACAAGGAAATCTACACTCTATTTTCAAGCACCGTAACAGAGGATTTAGTTCTATCGAGAGCACCTCTGCCATCCATACTCAGCCATAGCCACCGTGTAAGAGAGATCAACCAAGAACAAGCTGTTCATACCCAGATTAGTTCGGCATTTCCTTAGCCCAAATTAGTTCGGGTAGGGTGGTTCTCTTGGGTTTCAAATCTACCTCATTTTTTTTCGTTTGAGAATTAAAATACAAAACAACATAGTTTTGTAATGTGTCACGTAGGACACGATGCCGCGACAAGGACGCAAGTCAGTTGTTTATAGACTTTTTTCTATATTATTAGTTAATATATATGTATATCTATCTATATGTAAATGAGCTTTAATTGAATCAAACTAATAAGTTGATTTAGACATAAACGAGCGGAACTTAACGAGTCTTAGTCGAGTTTTATCGAGTATGTATTATTTATTAATTGAGTGAATATCTATTTTTACAAACGAACTTCTTTTTCACAAATCGAGTTATCAATTTGAATTTAACCCATAAATATCAAGCGGACTATCGAATGATTAATTTACAACCCGATCAACATTTGGACGCAACCTCAATAATGACATCTCAGTGGTCACTTACTGCTGGTTAATCGCCCTTTGTTTAGTTTTTTAGTTATTTTACTTATTCTTTTGAGAATCTAAACATTGAACTATTTTATATTTTTTAATTATAATGTCTCGTCATGCAACCACGTCACTTAATTAATAAAATGCACCCAACAAATGACGCATGCATTGTCTCATCAATTTCATTATTATCTGGTTAAATTCTCCTAACGCGTAATTAAATTCTCCAATTAAGGGCAGGATTGTGGTTAAGGACATTTTTATCTGGCTTATGTGTAGGACAATTTCGTCAACCAAAATAGCACGACTGAACGCGTAACGACGACGACTCGTCGTTCGTCAAGACCCAAAAATGCTCCGAAGACGTCTATTTCTCTCCCAAAACCTTCGTTTCGAAGCTCTCTCTCTAACACGATATTCCACGAAATCTTCATCTTCAATCTTGTAAAACCCAACCGATCTAACTCTCCGAATCTCATCTCTCTATTTTTCGTTCTCTGTAATGCAGTTGGCGACAATCAATCACGACTGGGAGATCGGCCGGCTCGTCATCTGATCAGAGCCGTCTAATTGAGAATCAACCATTCTTGTATTTTTGAATGGGGTCGGTGCCGTCAACGCCGCTCAAAAGCGGCAATGTGCGGCCACAGGATACCGCGGAGTACCTTATCGGAACGTTTGTCGGCGAGAAATCGTTCCCTATCTCCTCCGATTACTGGCAGAAACTCCTCGAACTCCCTCTAAACCTTCACTGGCCCGCCCACCGTGTTCTCCAGGCCTGTCAGCTTTTCGGTTAGCTAATTCCATCCTAGTCTTCGTTATTATCAGGATTAATTCCCTCTCATTGTATTCGCAGTGTATAGATATGCTTGAATTAGATACTACTTTAAATGCTTAGAATTCGATGCTGTAATTGACTGGTTTATGCTATTTTTTCGAGCTTTTTACATCTGAATTTGTCTTCTATTATGTGATCACTCAAAATTTCCTCTTGTATTGTTGCTTTGAATTTTTTTTATTTTGATTTTGTGCCTGTTTTGGTTCTCTCCCTTTGTGCAGCGCAAAACAACCAATGCACCAGGCACCTGGCAAAGTTTTTGATCCACCTTTCATGGTGTTTGCAAGACTGTATATCAGCTTCTGGTGCTCCGTCCGATGTATACGATAAGGCTGTTAATGCTGTCTACATCACATCTGTCTTCTTAAAACACTTGATTGAAAATGCCAAATGTGATGACATTGAGGGTTTGTATCTGTCCTTAGATGAAAAAGAACCTACACTAAAGGATTTGATTCAAGGTAATTCGTTCGTAATTCGCTGCAATGCTAGTTTATGAGTTACTCCTTCATGATCATCTATGAAATTAGTGATGTGGTTTGAAACAGTTGTTAATAATAGGCGTTTTTCCAAAATTGTATTTTGTTTTATATTAGATATATCATTGATGTGGTTTGAAATGGCAGTTAATAATAGGCGATTTTCCAAAATTGTATTATGTTTTATATTAGATTTATCATGGCTTTTATAAAAATCTTTTATGTTTCTTGAAAAACGTGTGTAATGTAAGAAATGGAGGAGCATGAACTTTACCTTTGGAGAGTTCTATTTATTTGGAGACAGTTTAGAAAAGAAAGGTATATATTTATATAATTACTGGAAATCAAATATCCACTCTTTTTGTCTGTGTTGCGGGGTGCTTGGTCAAAAATTCTTCTGTCTGTATATAATAATTTTATCAAAACATCGCATTTGATGCACGGGTGTTTCTTTTTCACCTGCTTGAGTTAAGCCTAGATGGGTGATAGTAGCATAGTTGTTATTCTAGATTTCTATATAATGTTAGGACGTATCTCATTGCCCTAGCATTGCCATGCAAGTTGCTCACACCATTCAGGAGCCTCACTTTCTTATCTATTACACTAGTAATATATGTAGGTAGGAGTGATTGCGACCACTTCCAATCCATACCTTTTAGATGATCTTCCTGCAACTAGTTCCCTAGAAATCTGCCTTGAACCAATACATAATTTCCTTTCTCATTGAGAATGCAATGAGGATGAAGGATTGGTGTTCTTTTCAACATGGTTAGATGGTAGTTAAGGTGGCTGCTATAGAATTTCCTGCCCTTGATGGACCTCAAGGTTAAAGTGATTTTGAAGGAAACATTTGATCTGTCCATGAAGACTTTATCACATGATATACCTTGGGTTAGTTGAACATATCCTATGTCATTTCTACTGGGGCTTTCCCGGCTTTGTTGGGTGATTGGAATTTGTATTTCAGATAGGAAGTGAAATAGGTTCTCCAGTTATTTGTCTTGAGCTGTATTTTAGCTGCTTTTTTATCGCTATTTTTCTATGCTTAGTAGAAAAATCATTATAGGACTCAAATTAATTATTTTTTTTTTAAAATTTTTTTTTATGCAGATGAAAGCATTGAAGATCTAATTATGCATAGGGTGCTTAGTTTTATCAGCTCAGTAGCTGTGAGGTACATGTTAGACTTATCTATTGGTTTGTGGTTCTTGAGAATTACGTCTTATCTTCCCCTGATTATTTTTTATATTCTCACAAGTCCCAACACGTACCTTCTACATTTGGAGCTTCTTAATTTCATGCTGATTGCAATGTCAACTCAGCTTCTTTGTGGGCCATCTCCAGGACCAAAAGATGTGAACCCATTTATTGACGCTGCAATGGTTCAGGTTACATTATTACACTTTGGTCAGATTTCCAGATCGTCCCAATACATTGTTAGCATCTCAGATTGCTACTGCTATTTTCAGGATAGCTCTTTGGTTAGTTTGGTTGTGCGCAAACTGCTGCTCAATTACATCTCACAACCTGGCATGCCTTTCAAAAGTGCATCTTATTCTATATTTTATGAAGGAAGTCAGCCTAGTGTTCTTCAAAGAGTAGGTTCTGCAGCTGGTATGGTGGTTTTCTTTGATGCTCATTCTTTCTAGCTTGCTCCTAGGAGTTTTCACTGTGGGTGCCAGTGCCACTGATAATAGATCAAATAGCAATATTTTATGCTTTGTGTTCCATCATTTTCCCAGGATTTCACACATTTATGCTTCTTTAGAATATTATCACATCCTTTTTCATCAATGCCAGATAAGTTTTTGGGCAATGTTTAAGGCTTATATCATTCATCGAATCTTATCCGGATATTCTCCTTGCAGCAAATTTTGTTTTATTGCCTTTGAGTTATTTGGGCAATTCGAAAGGTGAATACTCAAAAAGTCCATTGGCAGACTGCAGTCTGCTTGTGCTTCTTGTGCTCATTCATTATCATAAATGTGTTGTGAGCAATGAGTCCAAGACGGACAAGAGTGTTGATAGTGCTACTTCAGATTCCCTTCTAAAAGAGAACACATATTTTTCTGACAACTATTACTGCAAGGCTTTGGAAAATGCAAAAGACGTTGAATGTAAGATTGTTAATCTTGCTATTTATTTATTTTAGCGAGGTTTCCTTTAGTAATGTAGTGCCCTGCTTGCAGTTGACCGTATAGATGTTGAAGGAAATGCATATAGTGGTCCAGTTGTGAGGATACCGTTTGCTTCTCTGTTTGATACTCTTGGCATGTGAGTATGTTTTTTTTTTTTCCTTCTGTATCAGTATTTTAAGTTTAGACTTGTTATTTGAATTATATCATGTGAGGGTACAGTGATATACTGTGTGCACCTAACTTTGAGTATGCTTGATCAAAATGGATCAATTTCATTAGCTTTCTTGATAACCAAATACGCCTGCCAATATATTGTACTTGTCTTTTGTGCCTAGCAACAGTAACTTAGAACACCAGGCCTCCTGTTTTGTATGTTACCAAGCATCTTCTTAGAAACCATAACAGTTCTGACTTTGCAGGTGCTTGGCTGATGAGGCTGCTGTCCTATTGCTTTATTCATTGCTGCAAGGGAACTCTGACTTTTTGGAGTATGTCTTAGTGCGAACTGATTCAGATACATTGGTATGAAGTAGCAGTTTAAGTTTTTCTTTTCAGCCTAAACAGAATAAAGACTACTCTCTCTCTCTCTCTCTCTCTCTCTCTCTCTCTCTATATATATATATATATATATATATATATATATATATATAGATATCCATATATATATGTATGTATGGTGCAAATGACTTGAGCTTAACTAATTTCTTAAGATTTTTTTAATTAAGCAATCTGTTGTGCCGTCTGTCATATTTACTACTGATGTGGAATAGCTTCAGCACAGCCTAATTCTTATCTGTGTTTTCATGATGAAATTAACAGTTGATGCCCCTTTTGGAGGCTTTATATAATGCTCCTTGGAGGACACCAAATCAAATCTACATGTTGCTGATTATACTTCTCATCCTAAGTCAGGATTCTTCATTTAATGCAAGCATTCATAAGCTGGTAAGGATTTCATCTGTTTGCCATTTAACTTCTACGCAAGGATTGTATTGACATAGATTATCTGGACAGATATTGCCTGGTGTTCCATGGTACAAAGAACGACTCCTGCAACAGACATCTCTTGGTTCCCTGATGGTCATTATTCTCATAAGGACTGTGCAATATAATCTATCTAAGTTGCGGGTAAGACTTAACAAACACAATTTCCAAATTTGTTATTTTCTATAATTTTGATAACTTTGTTGAAACTTCTATACAAGAGAGTGCTATAACAGGCTTGCTTATTTAACTCGAAATTGATGTCCATTATGAAAAATCCCTTTCTATAAAATTCTAACATTTAATATCTGGGATCTGATGTAGTGACTTGATTCTTTGTTCAATATGTCAAAAGACAATGAAATTATTTTTATGTCAAGTACATGCAAGTCAACCTCACGGGATTGAACCCATGCTTCTCCTTCATTTCTTATGTTCAGTGGGAGTAGGTGTCATTTTGTATGAAGGCTATTTGACATATATATATATATTTATAAGTAAAAGATTTTTTTAGTCAATATATCAATTTTAAGGTTTTTTCTGGGGATGATGGCGGGGCCTCAACCTGAACCTGATCCCCTAGGAAATGGCCCAACGAAGAGTCCCAAATCCGTATTGGATATTTGCGAGTCACCCATTGCCTCATTGTAACTTGGTTATTCAATCCAGAACCTGAGCCTCGAGGTTGAGACAGGTTATTAACTGCATTATAGGTGGTTATATTAAAAATTGGTGTATATACCTGAAATTGCTACAATTTTCAAATCTTAATTCTGAAGCTAGTCCTACCCTACAAAACTCGGCAAGTCATTTTTTTCTCTCAAGCCAATCCTACCCATTCCACCCTCCGACCCTTATTGGCCAGTGGTGTTTGGACCAAATAGCCTTCCCCCTTCTCTACTTGGAGGCGAAAATAGTTTTTGTAGGGCAAGTTCATAGGTTCAGTGCCTCGTAGGTGAGTGTTTTGTATTTACCTATCCAAGACCAAAAAAAAAAAAAAGAAAAAAGAAACACTGAACCATTTGATGTTTCTCAAAATCAGTTCAGAATCAGTTTCCATAATGTTTTTCATAAATCATTTCAAATCAAAGACAATGTTGGCATGTAGCTGGTTATTGATTTTAGGATAACTCTTCTTCCCATGATCATTTATTAAATGGTCAATTCTACAGGATGTTTATCTTCATACCACCTGTCTTGCAACATTGGCAAACATGGCACCTCATGTCCACCGTTTGAGTTCATATGCATCGCAGAGGCTGATCAGCCTTTTCTTTATGCTCTCACGCAAGTAGGTTACTCCTGTTCATTTTATTTTCCCAGCCTTCATGCTGTGCTGCTTCATGTTCTTGTGTTTTATGATTGCTGCCATTAATGTAACACTGGATTTAGGTATAACAAATTAGCGGAGCTAAAAGATAATAAGGTGATTCTAGGCAAAGGCAACTCAATAAACAGCCTTTCAGAAGACGTGGTCAGTAACACACTCAAATTCGAGGCTATTTGGATTTTGCTTCTCATAGTTTAGTCTATTGCTAAGATAGATTATTTTTTGTTGCAGTCAGCGGAGTTGCATATATATACAGACTTCCTTAGACTTGTTCTTGAAATTCTAAATGCTATTTTGACTTATGCCCTTCCACGGAATCCGGAGGTATCATCTTTTGATGTGTAATGATTTAAGTGATATTTTTTTTTCTTTGAATTTCACATCAGTTCCTTTCAGGTTTTCTGAATTCCTTTCTTTATGAAATCGAGCAGGTTGTATATGCGATAATGCACAGACAGGAGGTCTTTCAGCCATTCAAGAATCATCCTCGATTCAATGAGCTGCTTGAAAACATTTATACTGTACGCTCCAGAATATTTTATTAGGGATTTCTTCATCAATTCTGTCTTGGCATTCTTGCAATTTGTTATATGGCAAGGTTATGTTGCTTAATTATCCATATGGATTTCTTATATGGTACTTAAAAAAAAAAAAAGGATTTCTTATATGCTATGTTTTCGTGAGTGCATTTGACTTTTATGGTCTTTTCTGCCTCTGTAGGTATTAGATTTTTTTAATAGTCGCATGGATGCCCAATCAATGGATGGTGAATGGTCAGTAGAGAAAGTATTGCAAGTCATAATTCTTAACTGCCGATCTTGGCGGGGTGAGGGGATGAAGGTGAAGAATGGAGAAAAAGATTTTAAACTTAGAAGTTTAGTCTAAAATGGGAATATTATCTTGAGGATTAACATGCCTTTGTTTTAACAGATGTTTACGCAACTACGCTTCACATATGAACAAGAGAGTCATCCAGAAGAGTTCTTTATTCCATATGTGTGGCAACTAGTTTTATCCCGTCGGTACTATTCCTGCATCCCCCATTCATTATTATTTTATAAAACTCTACTCAACTAGGTCATTATCCAAGTGGTTTGTATCTGCTGCATCATCATGTTAGTTTTGAGTTTCTTAACCTTATTTGAATGATTATCGTGGAGATTCCTTTCACACTGGTAATAAATTGGAAAGTACTGTCCATTTTAATGAATCTTGTTATTGATGTTTTAGTTTTAGTTTATTTATTATTAATTTTTTACTTTGCCTTCAATTTGTGGTCCCTGTATGTGTACTGATTCCTTTGTTACATCATTCAATCTTTCTTCAGTGTACTCAACTTCAATTCGGGAGCCATAAATTTGTTTCCAGTTGATCCAGTACCTATGGAAGTAAGCTTATGTATACATTTTATGAAGTTCACTTGATAAAATTATGTAGTTAGATTTTTTTTTTTTTGAATACATTCTATTGTGTGTGTGGGTGGGTATATGCACATGGTTGCACACGCACACACTTGTCACAAATAGCATCTCACCTTGGTCATGAAGTGTAACTTAAGTAAATGACTGAATTAAGAACTCCTTCAGGAGTGATGTTACTCAGCTTATGGAGGTCATTGCAGATGTGCTCATGCTAGCTTTATTTTCATTTTTGGCTTGTAACCCTTCCCAATTTCAAGATGCTTGCATATCAAAAACTTGAGTATCACGCATATAAGCCATGAGTCTTTTAGAGTTTTCAACTACAGGGATTGTTATATGCTCATAGATACATGTGAGCGTGCACATGCACATTTAAATGGCCATTACATTCAGATTTCTTTCTTGAAACAGAAATTTGATTCTTGCTTGTTGCCAGTACACAATATTTCTAACTCCTGTTGAAGCAGATGGCACGGTGCTAGGAAATTTAGTCCGATAATATTATGATCTCTTTTTTCTTAGCTAATCTTTCTTTTCACGTCAGCAAACAATTTACCTACACATTTTGGTTTGGTCATCATTTTCAATTACACAGTTCTTTACTTCGTTGTAGAAAAAAGAGAATGATGGAGAGGTAAGTAGCAAGTCCCGCAATGATGAGCCGAGCATGCATGGACTTCTCCTTGATCCATAGGGGGTGCGATAAAAATCGTCGACCAGAGAGATTCACGGTTCCTGTTGCGTGCATTTGTAAATATATGAAATAGGAGAGTTTATATTCTCCTCATTCTTTTTGTTCATATTTTGCTACAAATGTAGAGGCCCTTTCGCACAGAAAACAGTTGACATAATCAGTGTAACGGATAAGTATGATGCTGCTCATCAAACGCAAGAAAAAAGGATAAGAAAAGATAATTATATATGATTCCCAATTTCCATTTCTATACCATTGTTTTCGGAGTGAAACATTAAAATACCCATAACCGCCAAACAATCTGTGTTATGTCCTTTTGTTTCTTCCGTTGTTTTAGTATTTTCTGTAACATGGTTGGCCGAGTAGGAATGTTTCTGAAGTGAAAATTGCTATAGTTTTCGAGATTTTTTAAAAACTTTTAGATGCGTTTTGTATTGAATTTTATAAAAGTGAATAGGTAAAATGAATGTTGTCCGAGTTATGAAATTTAATCGGAAGATGTGTTTTTTATCAGTTCGTACAAAGTTGTTATGATTTTTTTATGTTTGTTTTTGTTATAATCAGAAACTCAAGAAAATAGTTTGACGACTGTTCTAGAAAGATTTTAAAAAAAATCATAAGTTGATTCCTTTAATATAAAAATTTACTAACTGCTGGTACAAGAATGTGTCGTTGGAAAGCGTGTAAACAACCAGAATGCAGAAGCGCCTAAAATTCTGGGAGGAAAAAGAAAAATGCAATATCAAAATTGTGTACTAGAGATATACTATCTCGCCTAAACACTTTTGAATTAATTAATTGAATAATGTTATTTATAATTGTAGAGTGTATAAACGTCGTATAATCATTTTAAAAAAGAATAAAATCTACAAATAAAAAGTTAATTTTTTTTAATGTGAATTTTGTATTAATTAATTTTTTTTAAAAAGACTATGTGGTGCTTGCGTAACCACAACTGCAAATATCAATTTTCTAATTTATCATATCTTGTTTCAATACTAGCTGCTCATCCTACTGCGTTGGTATTATTATTTACTAGTCATTAAATCAATCTTAATTTTTTACGATAATAAACTAATAGATTGATGAGTAATAGCATAAATGTAGCAACTTGACGTTGCGATATCTAACATTTTCGCTGGAATTCAAGTTCTAAAATTACACCGCTGTTATTTTTCTCTCTCCGTACCGCTGTTGCTATAGTCGGTTTCCGTTGCCGTTCACTACTGAGCGGAGGGGGATCGGAGCTTTGTCTCCGACCACCTCCTCCCCTAGTGTGTCCCAGTGGCTGTCTATACGTTTTTCCATTTGTACGTTTCATTTGTCGATAGTTTTCCCTTTTTCTTCCTCTCCGTAGCACCGTCTATTGCCGATCTGCTGCTTCCAGGCTTCCTCCTTCACGCACACACCTTCTCTACAACCTCTACAGCAGCCGATCTTCATGCTCGCAGCATAAAACTGCATTTTTGTATGGCGCATTTGATACATGCGCGGCCCCTGCCGAGCGCGTATTGTACGCACAGCCACGTCCTGGAGTGGCTTCTGAGGCCACGCGTGTTTCCTCCGACTTCACCGGCCTTTGATCACTCGAATCAACCTGTCTGTTACCGTCCTAGGGTGGCGCGTGGTCTACATGCATCGCCACAGAAGGTGTTGTCCCGCCGGTGAATTGACCTAGACACATGTTGCTATCCTATATTAACGCTTTCTCTAAACCGTGATTAAGATAATTTAATCGTGATAGTCTCCCACTTTTGGACCAAATCAGCAAGATGTAGAGCATCTCTCTCAGTCTGTTTCTCAGATTTTGTTAAAACCGCTTTAAAGCGACTTTCCCGTGTGGGAATGGGTTGGAGCCAATCTTTTGGCGAGATGATTCGCTTTTATTTTCTTTTCAGTGCTACTTTTGTTTGTTTTGGGAAGATTGTTGGGGACTCCCCCCTCATAAAATCTTATATCATTGTATTCACGTAGTTTATCTATAAATATTTGCTTGCCGAGAAAAAAAAAAAAATAACATTTTCGCTTGTATTTTAATGCACTACAATCGCATAGTACAAGTAATAATCTATATGTGTATAAAAATTATTACTTGCTTTCTAGAATTAAATGGGATCCTATAAAGTAGGAAAAGAAAAGAAAAAATAACATGGGATCATTGCGCTTGTATTAATTAATGGTGGAGAATGGCCTACACAATGGTTCCACCTTTAACAAATTCAGTAAAGGCAAGTGCAACCAAACCCAACATGGCGAACCTCCCATTCCAAAGCTCAGCATCCGAGGTCATCAACCCCTTCGACTTCGACTCCACGCTCACCCCTTTGAACAGAGGAATTAGAGATGCAAGCGACAGCAAAACGCTGGTTCCAAGAAACCATGGGATCCCACCGTCTGATATCTGCGCGAACAGATCCTGCCCCTTTGATACTTCCACCGCCATCGCCGCGACGAAGCCGATCATCGCTAGCCTGCCGTTGATCCTCTCCGGTGCCGGTCCACTGAATGCCAGAACGTCGGAGAAACTGGTACTGACCTGTTAATACAGCAAAACATGCAGTCAAAATGCTGGATTTAACAACGTTTATCCGCACCCATACATACTCCAGAACACTGAATTTAACCCTTCCCGGGATTAAGGTCGCTACCTTGGGTGGCTGTGGTGTAGGTGGTGGTGAGTTGACCACGGGCGTCTGCTGCTCCTGCGAAAAAGAAAAAAAGGCAAGGAATCGTAAGTAAGTTATAATTTCGCTCCTAACATGATAGGCTATTACAGCAAAACTTGTTTCCCATTAAAACATAGATCAAGTTTGAGACCTCGTTTTTCTCAGATGTGCAGCGCACCCTCATGCAAGTGTTTCTCGGCAAACGGAGCACATAATTAGCATTGGGAAGAAACTGGTTCACCCTCGGCCTGTTTGTCAGACGGGTACTCAAATTGCTCGACAAGATCATGGATTGCATTGCAGCTGAGGTTGCCATCTAAATAGGAAGTGCAGAGATTAGACTTTGAGAATTCTAAGCTTTCGAAATGGGTTGCAAGCTGTAATGGATGATATAAGATAGAATGTCGGAGTGGCAAGTATATAGAGGCGTAAGGGCAAGCAGAGGGGTGGATATTTAGGATCCACGTCTTCCCTAAATATTTTCAAAAAGTTATTGGTTCACGTGGGCTTGGTTGTCCACACATGTCCGATGTCCTCGACGTGGCCCGCGCACAAACCACAACATTCCATCGACGGAGTTCGAGGGCAACGCGGGTCGAGGTTTTTTGTCTCGTATGGGACCAGGAGGACTGAACGTTCAAGACTGTTCCAACCCCACCCCAAGCTGTCACCCTTCTCAAATTCTGCCACGTTTTGGTTTGTGGTTTGTACAATGAAAATATAGCTTGATTGGCTAAAGAAATTTCTTGAGTCACTACGACAAATTTGTTTTTGACACTAGTGACTGCTGTACGTAATTTCTTTTTTCTTTCCTATTGGTCTGTAATAAGGTCCTATATGCTTGATAAACTGCTATGAATGAGAAGAATTTAATACATAGAAATTAAATTGGGCTAGTCAATGAGAGTTGTAGGGCTCTACAATTGATTACTTGTAGGACACATAAAAATGTAATCTTTAGAAAGACTTACACATGCAAACCTAAGAAAAATCTAGATTGATGTATTTTACTGTCGGATGAGCATGTTAATGATTCGTAGGTGATAATGTGCTGTAAAATTACAGCTGTGTACGTGTGTATCTGGAGCTACTTGTGAAGGGTTACGAAGTGATTTCTTTTGATATTCAATGGGGACGGAACCGTCACGGGTGGATTCAAGCATTTGAGAAGTTCTTGGATGCTATCAATGTTCATCATGTAAGAGTTTCAATCTATTTTATATCGAAGTTCTTAGATATATACTATGATGCCTGCTCTTATGTACTCTCTAATTTTGGCATTCTTGATTGGCACAATATTGCTTCAGTAGTTATGCTGGGCTTCATATAGTTCTAAGCGCAGAGCTAGTTTGAATGCTTGCAAGTTGTAGTTGAAAATTTACAAGCTTTGTGTAATATCAGTTTTTGAGTACTTTCAACACGAATAATTGATTATTTTAAGTCATTGTGTGATTTGTCTAAATACTCAAGTCTTTACATTTCTAAAGCTTGGAAAACCTTGTGTGTGGTTATATATATATATATATATATATATATATATATATGTATATGAAATTAGGTTCAATGGGTATTAGAGTAAAGAGATAAACATACAAGACGAGACTTTAATTGTGGAATTTTTAAAATTTTTTCAGGAACTTAGCCTTAAATTGGCTGAGAATAGAGCAAAGGTCATAGATGAGATGAACTTCAAGCAACAAGATTGGAGGTCATGCTATCAACTTGGTGGATTTGGATGTCTTTGATTAACAACTATAGTAGTAGCTGTATGAGCATCAGTGGGAGCAAGACATGTAACCCTTGCATGAGTCACAGATTAATTCGAATAAAGAGATTTTATTTCTTTTTCTTTTTTTAATAAACATACAATTTTATAGCTTTTTTTTTTAACTTAATAATATTGGGATAATGGGCTTTTTATTTTCTATAGAAAGACATTTTATTGTCAATGATGGGGAATGGAAGAAATTACATTTGGACGTAAAAAATCATGAAGTCGTGAATATTGTCTACAAAATTCATTAGAATGAAAAACATTTTTTCAAATTAATGGTATTGTTATTAAAAAAAAAAAAATGGTATTGTTATTGTTTACACGCGTATTAGGGGGGTTGGGGGAATTGTCCTACTCCGCACTTTACATATTTTAAAATTAATTTTATTTTTATTTTTATTTTATTTTATCATTGTTAAACTATTTGAGTTGTTCTACTTATCATCTAAATACTATATTACTTATTATAAAAAAAACAAAAATTAAATAGATATGGTATGTGGAAATGATGAGTATAATTATTATTTTGAAATATGAGTAAAATTTTAAAAAAAAAATTTAAAAAATTTATTTTTTAAGTAAATTATAGTAGAATTTATAAGAAAACCAACGTGAATGTTACAATGCTAAGGTGTACAGTATTATTACTTTTTAAGTATAAAGTAATGTTAGTTGCAGCATCCCATCATAACGAAAGTAATGTTAGTTGCAGCATCCCATCATAACGTTTAATTACGACATTATTAATGCGAGTATATTTATTAAAAGTTGTAATCTAACTTTTAAATTTAATTATTTATAACCAATATTGTCTATTAGTGTACGTAGGAATAACATTTTTTTTTATATCTTTTGAATAGATGGATAATAGTTTTACATCCTAAATTATTTACTGTATTATTCTCATATGCTAATTTCTCATTTGGATATGAGATAAAATAGTTTTAAATAAAAATTAAAAATTGAATAAAATATTATTTTTTAATATTATTATTATTTTATAATTTAAAAATATTAAATTGAGATTTAAAAATTTTAAATTATTTATTATATTTTATATAAAAATTTAAAAAAATTATAATAATGAGATAAAACAACATCTAAATCCAAACAAGCTTTTTCGTCTTATTACAGATAAGTACGTGTCTCATGTATGATAGATTTGGAAGATGCTGATTTTTCCTCTCATTTGATCTCTTAAGTTTGACCGTCGTTCATGCTTTTTTAATTTTATTTTCTTTTTTGTTAATAGTTAAAGAAACGACAGTTAGTATATTTGTATGTTTTTTAAAATATATTTAAAAAATATTTTTCCGAAAAATAATACAATTAGATTAGATGGCACGATTAACGATAAGTACTTGAAGGTAGAAGAAAAGGGTCCAATAGGTTTTAAGCTATTTTCTCACGAGAATTCTTATAAGCAGGTTTGTTTATTGACATACAATTAATAGAAAATTAAAGCCCGATGCATTTGAATTTTGTTATGATCATTATGATCTTTTACAGTAAACATACTTGTTTTTAAAAACTAAAACTCATGCGGATTATATAAATTAATTACATTCTCTGTGTGATATTATTATTCATGTATCCTTAAATATAATAATTAGTTTATAATAATAATATAATATTACATTAACAAAATGCAATGAAAGTGGTGTAGGATAATCACTCGTATACAGTACGTGGCTGAAGCCTATAGGCTATTATGTCATCTGATGATTATTCCATCGCTACAGGTCTACAATGGTGCTAGCTTAGGGCCGGGGGGCATGATTAGTGTAAAATGGGTGTCATTATTCTTAAGCATAAGCCGCTAATCCAATGGATGTCCTCAAAAAAATATTTATTAGTCGTTAGATCAATCTTTATTTTTTACGACAACTATAAATTAATAGACTGATGAGTAATATCATAAATGTACGTAGTAACTTTATCTAACATTTTCGCTCGTATTTTAATGCACTGAAATCGGATTGTACAAGTAATAAACTATTATTTATATAAAAATTATTTAGAATTACATGGGATCCCATAAGAGAGGAGAAGAAAAGAAAAAATTACATGGGATCGTTGCACTTGTACGTATTAGTTTAATGGTGGAGATAGGCCTACACAAGGGTTCCACCTTTAACAAACTCAGTAAAGGCAAGTGCAACCAAACCCAACATGGCTGCCCTCCCATTCAAAAGCTCAGCATCCGAGGTCATCACCCCCTTCGACCTCGACTCCACGCTCACCCCTTTGGACAGAGGAATTAGAGATGCAAAAGACAGCAAAATGCTGGTTCCTAGAAACCATGGGATCCCACCGTCTGATATCTGCGCGAACAGATCCTGCCCTCTTAATAGCTCCACCCCCATCGCCGCGACGAAGCCGATCATCGCTAGCCTGCCGTTGATCCTCTCCGGTGCCGGTCCACTGAATGCAAGCAAGTCGGAGAACCTCGTACTGAACTGTTCACAGCAAAACATGCAGTTAAAATGCTGGGTTTAAAAACGTTTATCTGTACCCATACATACTCCAGAACACTAAATCAAACTCTCCCCGGGATTAAGATCGCTACCTTGGGTGGCTGTGGTGTAGGTGATGATCGATCCTGCAAAAAAGAAAAAGAAAAAAAAAAGGCAAGGAATCGTACGTAAGTTTTAAGTTCACTCTTAACATGATACGCTATAACAGTACGTAAAACTAATTTCCCATTAAAACAGAGATCAAGTTTGAGACCTCGTTTTTCTGAAACGCGCAGCGCACCCTCATGCAAGTGTTTCTCGGCAAACGGAGCACATTATTAGCATTGGGAAGAAACTGGTTCACCCTGGGCCTGTTTGTCAGACCTATACTCAAATTGCTCGACAAGATCATGGATTGCATTGCAGCTGAGGTTGCCATCTAAATATATAGAAAGTGCAGATATCAGACTTTGAGAATTATTCTAAGCTTTCGTAATGCGTTGCAAGCTGTAATGGAATGGAAGATATAAGTGTATAGAACGTCGGAGTGGCAAATATATAGAGGCGTGATGGGCAAGCGGGGGGGTGGATATTTAGGATCCACGTCTTCCCTAAATATCTTAAAAAAGTCATTGGTTCACGTGGGCTTGGTTGTCCTCACATGTCCGATGCCTCGACGTGGCCTGCGCACAAACCGCAACGTACATTCTATCAGAAGAGTTCGAGGCCGACGCTGGTCGAGGTTTTCTTTCTCGTAAGGGGCCAGGAGGACTGAACCTTCAAGATTGTTCCAACTCCACCCCGAGTTACACGTCTCAAAATCTGCCACGGTCTGGTTTGTAGTTTGTGCAAAGAAATATAGTTTGAGAAAATAATTATTATTTTCTCGCATGCGTTTGTTTGGCTGCACAAGGTTTTCCTAGGAAGCCCACACAACTCACATTTTACTAAAGCGCCACTTCTTTCCACACGGGGCTAAAATTTGAGTGCCGGACCTGCCGGTCCCTGCTAAATACGAAGCATTCTCAACAGAACAGGCGTAACTAAATTTCCATTTTAACTAATATAACTATATTACGCATTTACCTATTTCATTTACATTCCATCATTATTAAATTATTTATTTATTCATTATATAATAATAAAATAATCTTAATTTTTAATTTTTTTTAATCTTCCTTTACCATTCTACCAATTATATATTAATTACTAATCAAAATCTAATTAAATATGGTTAAAAAAATCATATTTTTAATAGTCATCTAATATTAATATACACAAAAGTCTAATTAAACTCATATAAAATTTAATATAAATATCTTAATTAAAATCAAATTTCTATATTTTCCATCCAACTAATAAAGTTTTCCAAATAAATTACTATAAGGGCAGAGCAAATGGAAATGTTGAGAGAAGAGAGAGAGTAGAGAAATATGATTAAAATAAGATTTAGCTGATGAATAGTATAGATCAAAGATATATATATATATATTTTATACATTTACGGTAGCAAATTAAACTCATAGATAAAAAGATTGTGACAATTACCCACACGATTCTCGCTTAGTAATGTGGCTCCCAGCACCAAGCTGATAATGCTACAATTTCGACAAGATATATTTAATGAACGTTCTTTACTTTATTTTTCCTGAACATACAACACACGAGGTAGTAAAAAAAGTGTTGTGCCCAAAACCGCCCAGAAATCACACCAAAAAATTAGATAGAGGCAATATTTAAGTGGTTCGACAATTTGTCTACATCCACTGAGCGGAAACAATATATTCAAAACAACTCTATCTCAAATGGCACTACACACACTTCTCACTTCAACTTCACTCTCTTCTTGGGGATGATTTACACTTCAGATGACCTCTCCTATTTATAGGAGAGGCTGAACCCATCTCCCTCCACATATGCGCTGGAATTCACTACACACTCTCAATGAAAGCACATGCAAGGAATATCACCACATGGGCACATGGGCAAAGGATGAGCAACACATGGTGGACGGTGCACACATGGGGTGGTCCCTCAACAATCACCCCCTCCACCCAAGTGTGCCATATTAGGATACTACATATTGTATCCTTCCAATGATTTCATCCCTTCATCGAAATGTTCGTTTGCCATGAGAGATCTCCGCTACCAAATGCGCCCTAAGGTGCCAATGCACCCGTAGGTGCTCAGCAGTATGAGATATTAATCAAGTCCAAACAGTGTTGGAACTTGATTCCGGTGACAACTTTCGTCAACATATATGCTGGATTATCTTCAGTGCCAATTTTCTGAAGTAGAATGTCCCCTTCTTCCAATATTTCACGTACAAAGTGAAATCGGACATCTATGTGTTTTGTTCGAGAGTGATACACTTGATTTTTTGCCAAATGAATTGCACTTTGACTGTCACAGTGAACGGTAATCTCTTGCTGCTTAAAGCCCAAATCTGTTACCCATCCCTGTAACCAAATAGCTTCTTTCATGGCTTCTGTTACAGCCATGTATTCAGCCTCAGTAGATGATAGTGCAATTGTCGACTGCAAAGTTGATCTCCAACTAACTGGTCCTCCACCCATAGTGAACACATATCCAGTTGTCGATCGGCGTTTATCAAGATCACCTGCATAGTCTGAGTCAACATATCCAGTTATTAGACTATCTTCACTTTTCTCGAACTTTAAACCAATATCTACGGTCCCTAAAATGTACCGTAGAATCCACTTAGCCGCATGCCAATGAGCCTTTCCAGGATTATGCATATAGCGACTAACCAAGCTGACGGCCTGGGAGATATTAGGTCGTGTACACACCATGGCATACATTAAGCTTCCAACAACACTTGCATATGGGACATTCCTCATGTAGTCCCGCTCTTCATCA